>JANHGL010024755.1:0-46294 GCA_024611195.1 Ceyx melanurus | reverse complement strand
GATATATATAAAAGACATATTATATATATGTCTTATAAACAGCTCCTCCTTTAAAAAATAGAGTGAGACCTCAGAAGTAACCATTTTCAGAGGAAGAAAGGTGCTCACCATTATCAGTTGTGATGAAGGGAAGCAGAAGTCAGCAACACACAGCATTCTTGTTTGGTCATTTAAAACAGACTCCCACATTATTGCAGAATACACTCTCTTAGCAGCCCACGTTTCTCTGAATGAAGGCAACATAGCAAACTTTTGGATGGGCACCAGTTATGTTTCATGCTCATTATAGTAGTATAGTAGACAATGGAAATTTTATTACAATGCTTTCCACCTGAAAGGCATGAGCTTGACATTAACTTACTAGTTACGTTAATAGTTGCTGTTGCATATTTACTCATTTTATATGCACAGGTAATAGAGAAACTTACTTTCAGCTTTTGGAAAGAAAAAGGTTTTCATATGTATGCTTGCAGAATCTTTAAGAATAGAGATGCCTTGAATAAAGAGAGCTCGATTAAATGAAGAAATTTCAAAATATAATTGATAATTTTAAAGTAAATGTGGCCTTATAACAGAATGCAGATGGCAAACCCACAATCCAGGCAACCCCAGGGTTTGATTGAGAAACAAGCAGGAGGTGCAATACATTCTATTAATTATTTTCACTGCTACAGTTGTTTGCTATATAATACAGGTCAACAAGGGTTATCCTGAAGCTTTTCCTAATATATTAGTAAATAAATTTGAACAGATTTTAATTTGCTAATGGAAAGGTCTGAGCCAGTTGCAAATAAGAGTGGAGCTACTTTGTCTTGCTCATTACTATGCAACATGGCTACTCCCAGCCATTCATACAAAATGTTACATTTCCATAATGCACAATGTTATTTGTCACAGGAAAAAAAAAAAAAAGAAAAAAAGAAAAAAAAGACCCACTCTGTAAACTATATTAGATTAATGATAAAAGTGTATCATGGAGCAATCATTCTCACAGAGTTCACAGGGTAATCACATGCTGAACACCTGCCTCTGAAGGCTTGCCAAATAATCCAGCATGGTATCTTTGTAATACTTACATGTTTCAGGAAAAAAAAAATAAAAACAAAACAAAAAAAAATAAAATAAACAAAAAAAAAACCAAAAAGAAACAAAAAGAAACAAAAAAACCCACAATAAAATAAAATTTAAAAAAAAAAAAATCCACACAACAAACACCAAAAACAAATGCTATTTCCAAAGAGTTTTAACAAGAAAGAGCCTTTTTTTCCATGCTTTCTAATTATTTCTCACCCTGTTTTGAAACCTTGCTATGCCCTATTCCAACTCATGCAACTTCCAGTGCTGTGCATTCACACAATGGTAACACAGCACCAGCTGCATGGACTGTTTCTTACTTTTTCTCCTCATAAAAACAATCCTTAGGGTGTTTTTTTCCCCCTATAAATCCTTTGTAAACTTACTTTTATGTAAAAAATATTCTCATTTTACAGATGCATAAACAGGAGCATACAGGTCTGCTTTTTGCCCAAGATTAAGCCTGATAGTAGCAAAATTGAGGAAAAACTAAATTTCTTAGCATTGTCTTAGCTTGCCTCCTTCTTTGCCTGGCTTAGAACAGGTCTGCTGCCAGCAGAGTGAATGACCAGTCCTTTTAAGCAATGACAGCTGATTAACAGGTATAGTCAATATACTGCTGACAGGTGTTTTAGCACAGTAATGCTACCTTGTTACTGCATTTCACTGCTTGTGCACCATGGGTATGGCACCTGTCTTGAATCTCAACAATTTTAAAGCTAAATCATGAAGCTTTACTCTTGTGCATCACTAAGTCAGTTACTTTAATATCTCCCTCTCTGCTGGCCTGGTTGGCCAATTCATTCTTTCCATGTTAACAAGATAAATAAGGCTCTATAAACTCTAGAGTGATGAGAAAAGCTGTTGTCATTGATGTTTGCTTGAGAAGGCTTCTAAAGGGGAAAAGGACAATTTCTTGTCAGGGATTGTTCAAGCAAAGAGAGTTCACAAGATGGCAGCTTAAAAGGTATGTCCTGAAGTGCTATTTGCTTTATCTGCACACAGAATGTTTCTTACCATTAAACATCTTCTCAATATTTAAAATCCCACTTGGTTTTGCTGGGTGTGGTTTGTTGTTTGTTTTTCTGTGGGGGCAGGGTTTCTTGAGTGTGGTTTTGTTTTAATGGCCTCCTGGTTTTAAATATTCCACCTACCTGTATTGCTCAAATGCAAGAGGCTACAGGAAGGGCTGTTAACGTTTAAACTGTTGTCATTTTCACCTCTTCTTCTCTCTTTTGTAATGAAAGAAGTGGCACTCGATTTTAAAGTGGACACAAATCAAGAAGCATCTAAGGATTAGTGCCTTAATTACAATAATCCTTAAAGGATTATTCAGAGATTGGCCCTTACTAAAGTTTTAAACTTAGCCATGCATTTTAAATCAGGGGCAGACTGATCTATGGACCAACAACAAGAGGGGGTTCATGTTTGAGCACTGTTTGCATAAATATGTTTAGGTTGAGAAAGCAGTCTCAGACACACAATGACTGATGCATGTTCTGTTTGTTACTGATAAACTGCTTGCCCAGTGAATCTCGCAGCATTTTACAACTTCTCAATAATTCCATGTCTAATTGCTGTAGAAAAGTCTCAAATAAGCAAAGAGAAAGGGGGGCTCCCTGACTGCCAAGGTCAGCAGCATGAGTTTTCAGGCAAATTCCTTTCTAGCACCCTGCAGTCTTGAATATGAGAAGTAGACAAGGTAAATTCTTCAGGGCTTTTTTTGGTTATGTGGATTCCTACCATCAAGTTATTTCAGTTGCTGATTTCTGTAAAACCGTGATTAAAAGATCTCTCTGTGCCACCTTCACTGACTATCTCTGCCTGGATTATGACAACAAAAAATACTTACAGGACTTTCACAAGCAATGTATTTTTTACACATTAATTCATCAAGGTTCTAGAGGTTGCATTCACTTTTCTGTGGTGCTTCACTGTGTAGCACTTCCACTTGGTTTTTTTCCCTACTTTTTTTTTCTTTCCCTCAAGAGCCCCAGAGTCCTCTCCTAAATTAAATGTTCTGGTGAGACTTTTAGTGGCTTTCCCAAGCACACACTGTTGGTGTGAGACCAGAGGGGAAAAAAAAAAAAAGCAGCATTGCTGTTGAAATAATTAACTGAAAGACCAAGTGTGCTTTTGGAATGTTGGGGTTGTTTTCTTCTTCACTGTGTCTTTTCATATTCTGGCTTGAAATTATAAACAACTCTAATTTGCCTGTCCAGGAAGGAAGGAAGGAAAGAAGGAAGTGCAGAAGGTAGGTTATCTTCTACCTTATCTATTTTTCACAAAGTGCTTTGTAATTGTCAACATTTACCTTGACTCCTCTGAGAAGCAGACAGAACTACTTTCAAAGGGCTGAGCAGATAAGTGAAGAAGGTTTATGCATAGTTCCACGCATTTTGTCTCAAGGCATGATTAGCAAAATCATTAAAATGAGTATTTAACTCCCCTGCTTTTAGTCTTAAACCACCTTATTCTAAACTACATATTTTCTTCTCTCCAAATCTTGTTGTAGTTACTCACTGTTTCCTAGTTTTTTTGTGTTGGGTTTTTTTTTTTACCTTTCATATGAAACTTTTTCCTGCATTAAGATATAAAATCATCATGTCGAGATGTACAAGAAGATGGAACAGAGGGGATCAAGTAGAACAGAGGGGAACACCTCTCCTGTAAGGAAAGACTGACCCAGTTGGAGTTTTCAGCCTGGGGAAGACTCTGGGAAGACCTTATAGCAGCCACACAGCACCTAAAGAGGACCTACAAGAAAGCTGGAAAGGGATTTTTTTTTTTACAAGGATGTGCAGTGATATGACAATGGTCTTTACAATGAAAGTACTTTTAGACTAGATAAAAGTATTTAGTATATTTAGACTAGATAAAAGGAAGCAATTTTTTCCTATGAGGGTGGTGAAACACTGGAACAGGTTGCCCGGAGAGGTGGTAGAAGCCACATCCCTGGAAACATTCAAGTTCAGGGGCTTGGATGGGACTCTGAGCAACCTGATCTAGTTGGAGATCACCACAGGGTGTTGGACTTGCTGACCTTTAATAGTCCCTTCCAACCCAAACCATTCCATGATTCCGTGAGAACAAATCAGCCTGCATCAGTCTTCAAAAAATGCCCTACCCAACCAAAATGAGAGAGTAGAGAATAATAGTAAATGTCCTCAACTATTGAAACTAATTTTCCTATTCAGATTAATGTTCTCCTAGGATTCTCTTTATGTGCTGCCCTGCTTTATGCCAGAGATTTTTCTGTGTTCATCTTCACTCGGGAATGTCTTTGCCTCCAAAAGAAATTATACTGTCCCTTTGTAGTTGCTGAATACAGCCACAGTTATTATAAAGCAGCTTAACCTGAGGGCTGTGTATCTACAATTTTAATAACTTCATTGTACAGGGGCAGTTTATATTTTAGAGGACTTTCCATTTTTCTTCAGTATTTATGGGTAAACCAGTGCAAAGAAAGACAGACACCTTAGAGTTTCTAAAGTGTCATTGTTGTATCTCGGTTCAGTAAAAGTAATAGGAAAATTAAACACTAAGAAGTATCGAGGGAAGCAAAATTAATCAAGACTCTGCTAAATGTTAAGCTTATAAATTATTGTGCTCAAAAATTATCCTGAGAACTGTTATCTCTAATGGAAACAAATCACTCTACTATCAGAACTTTTTAATCACTAAGCTTGTTAAATTCTAAACACTGTGCTTGTGCACTGGTTCTGCTGAAATCTTGATTGGTTTTCTGCTGCTTTGATTACCTCCTTTGAAAGCTAACATGAAAAGGTTAGAAGCCAAAAATAAAATAGCAATAAAAGTAAAACCAAAATCTACACAGCCAAAAGTCAGTAACTTGGGGTTTTAACTGTTATAATTTTATTACATACTAGATAGCTAATATTTTTTCTGAGAATAGAAATTAGTAATTTGAATAGTTCTAATGATAGATACTACACACAGGAATCTTTCCTATATTACTGCACAATAAATAGTAATTAGAAATAAAATGCTAAAATACTGAAGCAATTTTTGTAAACATATTAATTTACTTATATTTTTGGCTTGTATACAAGGTAATAAATGAATTTATGCAGTGTAATAAAGGAATTACCTTTACTTATATAGCTCTGATCGTACAAATGAAAGCAGTTACTTTGGAAATAAGCTCAAAGAAAGGTTTGGGTTTGGTTTTTTTTTTTAATTAGTTACACTTGTCAGCTACTTACTTAAGACAAGATTTCAGTCATTGAAACTTGAGACTAAGGAAGAATAATCTGCACATCCACAAGGAAATCTGCATTCTAAGAGCATGTCCCCCACAATCTGCAGGAATTTAGAGGAGGTATGTGGGAAAGGCAATAAGCTTTTAAAAAATAAACTTATTTTAAATGTCCTTGAAAAATAAACAATAACATTCTTAAGACTTTTAAAACATTATGGTATGTATTTAAATAATTAGTTGCACCTTATATAATTATATATTAAAATGCAATCTTAAAACAACCTTACATTGCTTTCACAATTAGATCATGATCGTGTATCTTACTACAGAAATGCTTTCCTTTCTAATATTCAAATCAAATTAAAATATATTGACAGTGATTATTTTTTTAATAAAAAATTAACTGGAATTCACTTATTTTTGTCATTTTCTTATATGCATACCTAAAATGTATAACGTCATTTTAAGGAAAATATTTTGTCGAGTAAATTTTTTTAACTATTAAAATTGCTTCGTTTTGCTTTTTTAGCAAGCCTTTTTGTATAAGAGGTCTTCTTGTACTAAAAATATATTTATCTGGATGTTTTTGAGAGCTTTCCTTCAATATCCAGTTTTCTTCTCCTTGTTAAAAGTAGTTGGGTTTTTTTCTGACCATCCAGCTTCTGCATTAAAGTGGAGAAGAGAACTAAATAAAACCACCTTCAAATAGGTAGAAATGGAATGGCGTGGATCTAAGGTTTGGAGGCACTTCTGAGGGTTTTGGCATTATTTGGGAAACCAGAACATTAATCATCCCATCTGGTAGGACACTCACAGACTCGCTGGTGAGCTGCAGAGTCACACTAGTTTGCCTAAAAGTATTCAGAGGTAGAGTAGACCCAGTGTTGCTTTGCTTGAACATATCCTGTTGAACAGCACGAAGGGCCAGCAGTAATTTTTGGACTGTCTCAGCACTCTACAACTGTTTGGAAGAAGAGGTACTAGCACCTGCAGCTGCTCCCTCACAGCACACTGTCCTCCCATGTTAAATGGAGACTTTGGTTTAAGGCTTATCTGGAAGTAGCTGTTCCTTATCAGCTATTATAAATCAACTGCATCTGTCTACATGTTGTAATTATTCTGAATAAGAACACATCGTTCCAGTAGCAATGGAATGTCTACATACTTTTCCAGTGTGAAATGCTGTGGGCAATCTCTGATGTCTGTAAATGATGAAAGAGAAGATGGGAAATGATGACTGGTCTCTCCATGAGGAAGATGGTGGTGGTGGTTTTATTTCACTGACTGTTTTCTTCAATGTAAGTTTAGAAATGTAGAACATCTGAGAATTCTGCCACTGTGTCGGATTTGTCTGAACTTCAAGAGTAGCAAGTGAACTGATTGCTTTTCTTGAGCCTCTTCCCTCTCATGCCCACCTCCACAGATAGTACACTTGATTTATTTCTCAAGGAAAGCAGGCTAAAACTGAGCAGGAAGTGGTTGAGATCAAGAATTTTCATTTTCCCAGCACCTAAAGAAGGTTTTGTTATTAGGCAACCATTTTGTAACATCAGAGAAAAATGTAAAACTTAGTGGCTTTGTTGTGTATGTTTTTCTTGGTCTGGCACTGATTTGGGACGTGCAAACAAAGTATTTTATGACTCCTGACAAACCTCAGCATCTTCTTGAGCCAGTGCTCCTTCTTTGCCCATCTTATATAACCCAAAGGCTCTTCACAAAAGAATCTTTCTTCTACTGTTTGACTGTGCAGCATTCACCACAATGGGATTTTGATTTTGGTAGAAAAAAAAAAAAAGAAAAAGATTGTAGTACTAGTAATATTAAGAAATAATGTGGAATACATCACTCCCAAGGACTAAAAGGACTAGAAGGAGACGTTGCTACTAATTCCCTACATTCACATATGCACATCCTTTGCAAATTGATAGCACACAAATAATGCTTTTCCTGCACTCCCTGACCTACTTTCTAATCTGCTTCTGCTTTCAGAAAAGATGTAACAACTGTCTTACTTTTACTCACCTTTCTGACTTTGCTTCATCGGTGCTATTCCTTTTGTCCTCAGTAAATTGGCTTTAGTATTGAGAATGACTCCTTAAAGGGCTGCCATGTCTTGCATGTGTTGCTTTTTAATTCCAGGCTGTCTATAGATGTTTCTGGGAGGATACCTGTGTGAGTCTTCAGCACCTTGCCAAGTATAACAATTAATTACTTTTTTTTTGTTGTCAGCTGACAGCAGAAACATCAGTGTTAATATTCATAGGATTAATATCCTTTAATGCCTCTCTTTTCACTAGAGCTATTAATTGTCACCAGACTACTCAGCTTTTTGTAGGAAGAAGGCCACTTACTATGAACATTTCATTATCACCTGGCACTGTCCTAAACATCTGGTGTCACTTTCCTCCAAAATTTAACTCATGATCCAGGAATGCCAGTAAAATAGGACATTACATTAGAGCATGAAAAGCCCTGAGATAATTTCTTAGATGAGTATCAGTGGTAAGAATTGGGTTGCCTGTGTAATGGGAGCATGCACCTTTTTGTTTCAAATTTCCTATTTTGAGTTTTAACTTCTGGAGAAAGACTGACATTTTTCTGGCTTTCTGTTCCACCATTTTTCTCATTTTTGTTTAACTTATTTATTATTATAATTTTCATTCAAGAAGGCTACTAAGGATGTAACAATAGATTCCTTGCTTGGGTGCCAGAACAGAAGGGTGTGAGCAGGCCAGGAATTATTCTAGCTGAATTTCACATGAAAGTTAGAGTAGTGAAGTACTGCAAAGGTGCTAGCTACTGATCACTTCCCATGGGTCTATTTAGCAAAAATAAGCAAAAACCTGAATTGATGCCCATTGTAACCTCAATAAAAAGATGGTAGAGAACCAGTGTTAATACTTACTATGGTGGTGGTCAGAGCTTGGGGTTGGCATCTTGTAAAGCAATATTAATGTGGGTGCCAAAGATTGTAAGGAATTCCTAACTACCACCTTTTTTAACCAAACTCATGGGCTATAAACCTATTTCAAACCACAGGTTTATACATTTAGCCATAAAAGTCCTGGCTATAGCAGTCTGATTTGAGCTCTATCAGCTAAGAGAGCAAGCAGACAAGTGTTACTTGTAGCAGATTAAAAGCATTGGAGAGAAATTAAGAGGAGATTCCTCATTTTTCACAGGAGAGTTGAGAAAAATTGAAGAACTATTACCAAAGTGACTTAATAGCTGCCTTATCAGATGTGATAATATACTTAGGTGAGGCACATTACTGCAGGTGACACTTGAAATTGTTTCTGTGATCAAAACTTTAGAGGCCTTGGTGCTGGGTTGACTCACTGCTCAGTCTTTATCAGCCCTGCCACTGTCCATGCAGTCTTCAAGTGGAAAGTTAATGGGACTAATGCTTAATCCATGAAACCTTTGCATGTCATTGCAGAAGCTAAGCCATCAAAAAGTTCATGCTAAGTAGACTGCTCCATTCAACAGCAAAGTCACATAAAGCATCCACCGTTCTATACGAACCCTTAAGACAGGGGCAAAAGTGCTAAAGAAATGCATGTTTTGCTACAAGCAGCTATAGCCACATTTTTCATTCACTCTCTTACCCAAACCTTTATCATCACTGTATTATTCAACTGTTATAGGAGATTGGCTTTTTCCTGATAATGTTTTTTTTCAGCCTCTTTGCTGATGTCAAGAACACTAAGCTTCTGTATCTCTCTATTGCACCTTGAAGGAGGTAAAAGCCAATAAAGGTTTGAAGTCAGCTTCTTCTGAAAAAAAAGCAGAACACACAAATTTAAATAATCTTTTATTTTAACATGGACTGTGTTACATTAGTCACTGTAATTGCTTAAAATTAGGTCTCCACATAGAATTTCTTATTTTCCTGTGTTAAGTAAGGGGGAGAACTTGCAAACACCTAGATGGCTCAGAGTTTTGGGGAATCTTTATTTCTAGATTGGTAGTGGTTATCATTGATAGGGAGTAAAAACATCATCAAAGTTGAATGACAAGAAATTATCTTAAATGCCATAATGTGCTTCTGGTCATCTAATTACACAACTATTGGTGTAGTTCTGCAAAAAACAGTATTGCTACACAGAAGCTAAGCTGTATTCCACCCTCTGCCTCCTAATAACCTATAAAATAGGCACGAGTCAGCTTGGTCGTTTGAAGTGTTTCATTTGACAACAGTTCCTTCCATTACTCCTTTTTTACCAAGGGAAACAGATAGATTTTCCCCATAGTAATATGGCAGACAGACATTGAGGTTTTGCAAGCACTCTCATAAACCACATTTCCAGCAGATTTAGACAGCACAAATTGCTGAGCTGAATTAGTTACTGCTTTCTTTGGTTTTACCATGAGTTATTCATGTTTTCTTAAAATAGTCTGACAGATATGAAAGAATGCCCATCCCAAAGATAGAAGTCAAGAAGAATGAGTCAACTGCCTAGAAAAGGAGTCATCAAAGCAGCTGTATGGACATAATCTTAAAAAAACCTATTTTTCCTATTACTTTTTTCAAGAAAGAGTTGGGTGAAAATCAGTGCAATCCTTACACTGCCTTTCCTGTACATATTACCTCATCTCTGGCCCCTAGGTCAGTAGTGCTTCAAAAATCCTCACTTGTTAGAGGCTGTGCTGTGCCCTATATGAAGAAAAAAAAAAAAAAAAAAAAAAGAAGCTGGTGTTTCCAGTTCAGGTCTTAATGGACAGGTGTTCACAGCACAAAACCCTCCATTACAATTGGTCCTAATTAGCACCCTTATCAGCAGCCTACCCAGAGAGGCCAGAGAATGAACAGACTTGGAAACTGAGCCACCAGCCTGGCTCGTTGCTAGAGGTGAGCCCTACAGGTCAAGGTTGAGGGGCAGTGTGAGGAAGCTTTACTGCTGCTGCCTGGGCTCTAGCTGCTCCATGAATAGAGGACTCTGGTTTCAGGACTGTCAATTTGGCACCTTTGAAAAGCACTAAATTCACTTAATTAACAGACAGGAAAAAATAGCCTTCCCTAGCAACTCTTGCATCAAATGGCACTTATGTTACCTTATATTCTGAGCACCTAACCCTATTAGCATTGCATTGTGTTTCTGTTGGAGTGCCTTTATGTACACACCAATCTTAACATACATACTAGTGTATGCTGGGAGATTCAGCAGCATTTTAAATTGAACTGACATTATCAAGTAGAATTTATGGCTTTAAAAGAATATTTTCTGTTATGCCCTCAATTCCACAGAAGATTTTTCCCCCCATATTAATATTCTTCACAACACAATTAAATCACTTTCATGCTTTCCCTGATCATTTGTTCCTCTGTTGTCTTCCGTTTTCTTGGCACAAGGCAACATTTTGCATTGCTGTGTTCCATGATTCCATTAACTCTACAACACAGCAAAAAAACCATATACCTAGTTTTCTTTCCATAGAGATGCAGGATATGCTAATCAGTGCAATTACACAGAGATAGAAATAATGTCATTTTTGCCCCGTCCTGAGTACGATTGTTCATAGTTGTGCAAATCTTAGGGCTACAGACTTAGCTTTATGACACAATGGAGTCTGCACTTCACAAATTCTGTAGGTGAGTGGAGTTTTCTTGGTGCAAAACTCTGATTTCTCAGAAGTCCCTTAATATAATCTCTCAATACTGTTCTAAACTCCTATATTTATTCCAGTATTCCAGATGATTCTCAATGATGTAGTGCTTACTCTTCAGGTAAGATTAGATTATTATGCTCTAAATTAGCTATCAGTTAATAACAAAGCTATCCTTGTCAACTTCGATTTTTCATCTTGGAACATACTTTCACATCTCCATTTTTGTTTCAAGTCTTACAGTTCTCTCTAGAAGATCAAGACCATGCTGGTAAAGAGGCAACCAGTGAGGTCTTACTCAATTGTCTGTGACCTCTTTTGAGTCATGTTTTTTATTATTATTGTCTTTAGATGAAAATCTGAAAAAGATGTTCTGAGCTCTGAAAGTTTTAGGTGAAAATTATTCTGAATATATAAAGTAATTCTGCAATACTGTGTGGACTAGAGAGTAGGCACACTATGAGTTAAGATTCACTGTGCATATGTGTATCTGCATTTTCCTTCTCTAGTGTCTTTCTCTAGATTGTTTTCTCTTAGAAGTTCTGTGGATCTGGAACTCTTATTTTGTCTGTTTGTATAGAGTCTGCCATAAAAAAACTTCAGTATTATACAGTCCAGATTAGTCTAGTAGAACAACCCAGTATTTCAGATGAGTTGCAAAATATTAGCCACCCACCCTTGTTTGTGTAAGGAATGCAAGCTGGTTGCTCACGCATATATTGTACCAAAAACTCAGACCTTTTCTGAGCAATGGCAGCTGTAGGAGATTTTCTTTCAAGAAAGCAAGATTCTCTTGCAGGTATTTGTGATATATTATCTTAAAGATCTCAGAGTAATACTTTTCTCAGTGAAACTGCTTGATGTTTTTTCTAAAAATGAATATTTTATTTTTTTTTTTACACTATTCCCTTCCCTTGTTCTTTCAAAAATTAAATATAGATATTTAGGAAATGTGGCCAGATTATTTAAAATACAAGTTTGAACTGGTCATTCAAATTAAAGCATTATTTTCATTCAGAAACAACAGAGAAATAAGGAGAAGAAATACAAATAGCAAGGAGATTAAGCATGTAAGATGGTTAACAGCTCAAAGTATTCTACTCTTAAAATCAGATTTTGGTTAATATTTGCTGTAATTTGTATTTCTGACTGGACCTGCTTCATTCTTGATCTTATTCTCTTCAATGAACCTTCTTTTTTTTTTTTTTTTTTCTCTAGAAATTCTGGTTTATATAAGGTAATATAGTCTAAATTTTTTCTATTTTTTTTTCCTAGTAACAAAAAATGACATTAGACTGTAGGATTATACTGTTGCTGTTACAGCCCAGTTCCTTCTCTGGGATTTTAACCACAAGAAAGGCTACAAATACTAAAAAGAGAAATCTTTGAATTGTGGTGTAAAATACTTCTTAATGAATTTTAGTGAATCTTTCCTGAGTTTATTCCAAGGCTTCCCAGTTTCAGCTGGTATTTTGTCAGTATTATTCAGTAAACAGCCATCAAGATTTCTTAGTGAAATTTGGCTTGGCTCCCCACTTACATTTCTGTTTAGTAGCCGATGATATCGGCAGTATATCTTTTGTCACAGGGTTGGGCGATGGCAGCATTTACATTTGCAAGCGAATGATCAATGAAGCGAGCAGCATGCAACAGGTTTCAGAGCTGCCCATCACTGGCACATTTTCAGGGGAGGCAGGCAGTCTACCTGTCTTCCCCAGCAGTAGGGAGAAGTATGCATGCCCTGTGGCAAGAAGAGGTTTCCTACTGAGTCACAGGTCTTTTCCCTTCCAGGCACAGCAGGATTCCTGTGTTAAGGTCACAGGATGGACTTCAATGGAAAGTAAAGAGCTCACTTCTAAAATTCGTCTTTTTTTTGCACCAAGCCCTGTTCTTATCTTCAGTTGCTTGGAAATTTTTTCTCTCATTCCTCATTTTTTTGTTATGACTTATTATGTTGTATTCAAACGTCCAAATGTTGAACATTTCAAACACAGTGAGTCAAAAATACAGCGAAATTTGCTGATGACTTGATGGAATGTCACCAAAAGTCTCAAAATATGTAATTGGACAGAATAAAAAGAGTGTTTTCATTAGATGTATGGAGGAAAGACAATAAACAAACCAAAGCAAACACGGTAGTGATGAAAATTTACATCTAATATCTGAACCAAATCAGTATCTCTTTATAGGAAAACTGGGGGATTATCTGATAGGTATTTCAAAACACATCACCTATTACTTCATTATCTAAAAAAGAAGTCATATGTGTACTGTGACTACACTGAAGATGTTACCCATCTTTTTTTGTAGGTAATTTTCTAAATTGTGATTCTGTGAAACTAATTGAGAGTAATCTGAATGCAGCACCATCAATCATTTCAAGCACTTCAATTTTATTCATATTTTTCTTAGTTCATTTGAAATTTATTTGTGCTTGATGTAATTAGAGGATTCTAAAAGGCAAATACTGTCATAATTAAACAATAATGCACAGGTAACTTTTTTTTATTCCTACACATGAAATTCATACGACTGATAGGATTTTCTTGAAGTGATCCCTTGTCTAAAACTGGCTATTGTGAGAAAAAACACTCTTGTAGCAGTAAGCACAGGTATGAGCATTTCCAACCTCAAGAGATAATCCTAACTGCACCATGAATTTGGTAAAAAAATAAACTCGGTTAATGTCACTGTACAAGGCAGAACATAGTTTTATACCTAAAGGAATTGTGATCAATACCAAAAGCTAACTGATTTCTCTATGTAGTAGCATCCCTTATTGATAAAGACAGGCTTCCTTGTGAGTCTCTGTTGGTCTATTTGTTTCACCACTGCAACTTTCAGTAAACTGGGAATTAATTTGAATGATAGCACAGGCTATGTGCATGTTAAATCACATTTGTATATTACAACTTACGGAAAATTTGGGTTATGATTTATTTCCACTATAAGAATTAGTAAAATGTTACAGTCTAGTGCACGTTGCTTTCAAATGCAATTTTCCTTTACAGCAAGTGATCTGCAGTAACTGAATTTTACAACTCTGGAAATTATTAGAAATTTTCTTTAAATCAGGGAAGTGTAAGAGTGTTCAGTGTTTTGATCAGCTAAAATTGCATGCAACTTTGGTACTGTAGAAACTCAAGAAATGAGATTTTTATGCCTGCTGTGGACTTTTTTGGGGATGAAAATGGATGCATTTATTTTATTATATTATATTTATTATATAAAAGGAAATATGTTTACAGCTCTGATAAACCAGCTTATTTTAAAGTCAGATTTATTAATCGGAATCTGCAACTGAAAACAAGGCCATGCTGTGGGAATGGAGAGTAATATTTATCACAAAATCAGAATTAGGTTTCTGAAATAAGAGATTATTAAAGTTGTGGCGAACATGTGCAAATTGCAAAATATCAGCAAGTTTTCTCTGCTGCAAACAGATCTAAAGCAGCTTTCCCATTTCCCCAGCAACCTTGAGCAATACTAGCTTGTTTCTTTGGAAGTAAATTAAATGTGACTTTCAAGTAGTTCATTATTTCAGTAGCCACAATGCCTTTTGGAACCAAGGACATTCAATAAATCATATTAGGATTTGCTGCACTTCTGAAGGGAGGCAGATAGAGGATTTTTGCGGAAATAGTTTTCAAATCTGGTACTCTTTTTAGACATTACAAAAATTATGTTTCTATTGATACATGAAAAAAAAAAGAAAGTATTTCCCCTGTGTAAAGAAAGGCAAATACTCATTGGTGCTGTCCTGAGTGCACACACACAGTGAAGATGCAAGCAGCCCCTAGCTACAGATTTGAATTTTGGGGTTGAAAACTCTGTAAAAATGTTTTAAGAGAATGAATACACTCAGTCCAGGTTTTGCTGAATTTGATTGTTAATATATAGTAACATACCAAGAAATCCACAGCCTCTTCCATGGCCCAACCTATATATGTATCTCTGAACTGCAACATCATACTTTTCAGAATATTTATATGATGCACAATTTCTTTGCTAATTTGTGGTTTGCTTCTGAGGGCAGTTCTAGAAGAAAGATGTATACAAAATATGCCATATACAGTTGGAGCTACCACTACACAGTTCCTCTACACATTGGCAGATACCTTCCCAATTACTTTCAGAGGTAAAAGCAAAAGTCATATTCAATTTGATGACAACATATTCTGTTGATCTGGGTTTCAGGCTTACAACTTATAAATAACCACTTGCATTTTCTCATTAATTTCCTACCACTCTTTAAAGCTGGAAATTCAGATCAGTGTAATTTTCAGTTCATTTCTGATTTGACTGAATTTTTCTTGGTTCAGGTCTGGTTTGAGATCAACAGAACTTCAGGTCATCCATTCAGATTTAGCTTTACGTTGGGAACAAACAAACAAAAACCATAACCAAAACAAACCTAAAGTGAAACTGATTTTTTAAACAAAGTTTTGTTTGGTTTCACTGGTTCATGTTTGCATTATTTTCAAGAAGCTAACAGAATCATCATGGTAGAATAAACAGCCAAGAAACCAAAGCACTCAGCTTTGGTGCTTTATTTTAGTGGAATAGAATGTTTTTAGAAACAAAACCATTTGAGGGGTTTTGTTGTGGGGTGGGTTTCTTTTCCCTCAAAAAATATGAGTTTGGTGAAAAGTTTATGGTAAATTCTTAAGTTGAAGACAAAAATCTCTCACAGAAACAAGATGCTGTTTGCCAAAAGAAGTATGCATAATAAGAAAACTCTTTTCCACTGAAAAGCAGTTTCAAGGAAGTGAATTTATTGTCAAACCAATGTGGGTCATGACAGGTCCAAGCTGAGCTGACCATACTATACATGTTATTTTAGTTAGCTCAGTACACACAATATCCAAAAGAACTTTGAATGGGAAGAACCACAGTGGTGAATGGAGCATCCATTAAACACAGCACAGAATACTGGATCTCCCATCATCATCATTCATTACTTTTAAAAAAAGTTTTCTGGGCTGTAGTCTTGTTCTGTGTGGCTAGAAGAGCTGTTTCCATAAGAATCATCATCATCAGTTTATTTTCTAAAATATTATTTGTCTAGGAAGACATCAGATTATCAAAACAGAAACTGAGAGCACCTTACATTTGTTTTCATAAAGGTCTTCCTTTGCCTTCTTAAGAAATATCATAATTAATTTTAAACTTTTAAAATACTGAGAAATGAGATGTTAACACAAAAACAAACAAAACAAAAACAAAACAAAAAGAAAAACAAAACAAAGAAAAAAAAAAAACAACAAAAAAAAAACCAAAAACCAAACCAACAAACATATCTTGAAGTCTTGAAATCACCTGTAGTTTTGATTTAACCAAGCTGCATATTTTTAAGATTATTGATGTGGAAAAATGTACAGGTATTAAAATTTCCATCTCGTGGGAAAAAGTGTTGAAGTATCAAACTGCAGTAGGAGAGTAAAACTACATGCCCTGCAGATTGATCAGTTAGCTGGTGAATTAGCTGATCAGTTAGCTACTGTTCAGTGCAACAAATTAATCTGCAGAAAATGAATTTATTTAGAATTGTGGTTATGGTACCTTCTGTCTCAAGACAAGTGTATGTCCACTTAATATTTCATAATTATAACTTTTGTCATTCCCCTCTTGAAAGGGGAGCTATGTTTAGTATCTGTACCACCATGTAGGTGTTAGTAGGTGGCACAAGAAAATACTGTCATGCCATCCACTCATGCCTTACAAATGCATCACGTTCAGGGACCTGCATGAGTGTGATGCACCTCGTTAAGTATGATCACATTTCAAGTCTGAGCATTGAAACTGACTCCCAAAAAAAAAAGGAAAAGGGAAGTCCCAGAAAAAGAAAATGCAATTGACTCTCGTTGAGGTCCCCTAGATAAAAAGGGCAGCCCTTCAGGTGTTCCCACAAAGGCAGCTTCCCCCAATGCAAGTTGCTCCTACTACAGTCCCTGCTCTACAGCTGGGCATTAAAAACTGTTTGTGCTTTATCTTGGTTGCACATATTCAGAGCTGAGATAGCATGTGAAGATAAATCTCATTCTGACGTGGTAGCAAAAATAGTTATGTTGCCAAATGCACGTAACTAGTAAAACTCAGTCATGAAAAACCCAAGGGAAGCAGGTCCTCCCTCCCAATTACACTGCTAATTAGGTGATGGTGGATGTGTTCTCTTCCTTCCTTCCCCCTCACCCAGAAACCCCAAGTCTAGCAGCATTGCTTGAGTATGAATATTTTTTCATAGTGTTCTTATAAGTGATTGCTTGTAGCATCTTATGGGCTTATCTCAGCTTGTGCAGCCCCCCTCATGAATATTCTGTACATATGGAAGAGTTTTCTATATCATTGCCCATTAACAAGGAGAATAATCACTCATTCAGTTATCACCAAGTCAGTGAAGGCCTTTCCTTGAGCCCTTAGTGCAGAGAATCATGGGAGATCAAAGGAGGTTAAATGTGTCTGACATTACGATCATTACTTTTTTTTCTGTGTAATTATTATATTATAATAAAGTTGATCTAAGATAAGGAAAAGGGGTATTAAAGTCTTTTAGGGCTAAAAGACCATATTAGTGACTCTTTTTTAGTCATGGGACAAAATACATATTTCGACAGATACATATAAATGAGCATTCTTTCACTAAAACCACACTAAGGTCATGTGTACATATAAATGATATATTATTACAGAATTACTTTTAAGGTAAGTTAATCCAATGTAAATGCAATAAAGGAGGGGAAGGCATAATGGTGCTTGATTAGTGAAAACAGCAACAATTAATTTAATGTTCAGGCTGAAAAGTAGCTTTCTTAGTCTGTAGAGAATAAGATTTTTAAAATAATGCAATTAGAATAAGATTTTTTAAAGAATGAAATTATTTTAAAGAATTTTAAAATATAAAAAAAAATTAAAAAAAATTTCTAAGCTGATCCATGACAATTTAGTCGTACTTTCAAAAGTCAATGTAATCAATGCATTAGTATACATTAGCAGATGCTTTGTATTTACAAAAGTATCTCTCCCTGTGTACAAATGATGTAATTGTAACACAAATGATTTCTTATTCACTATTATTCTGGTTGTACTAGATGTTACCAACACTGCAGCAGAGCTAGTGAAACTACCTGACTGTATCCACTTAGGATTTTAACACAAAATCAAGTTTTCTTTAAATTCCATTGTTTGTCCCTCCCAAAGAGCAATAGTATCTAGTTGCAGATCATCATTGATAAAACTTTTCCTGCTGTAAATGTGAAAAAGGGCTATCCAAAAAGATAAGAAAAATACTGTATCTGACACAGGACAATTTCCTTTAGCCAAAATGGTAAATGTATCTTGTTCTGGAACCAGGAGTTTTTAATTATTAGCTATAGGGTCTTTCCAAAGTATTATGCTTTTACCAGCAGGGATTTTCAATCTTGTGTCTGTTTTTGAATTATTTTTTTTTTCTTGTGAATTACTATTTGGGTAGAAACTTGTGTTTTGAAATACCAAGTTTGAACTCACTTCACAGTATTACCCTATTTCTCAGGTTTTAAGAAACAGCCACAGGATTGTGTTTCTTGTATGTCTCTTGCAGCTAACAGATTTATTCAGCTTATTTCAGAAATAATAGACCGCTGATTTTGTGAGTCACCTGATGCAGTTTTCCACTGCCCACTGCACACGGGTTATACCAAATTACATGATACACTGTTCCTGTCAGCAGCAATTTTCAGTGTGTAAAATCTATTCATAATTGATGGAGAGAAATAGACAAGATATTAAAGTCATACTAGACCACAAAAACGTAAGGAGGAAAAGAGTAAAGAAAAAAACAAAGTAAATATTCACTATTCTTGTATGATATTCTTTCTTAAATAGGGATCAATGGGATATTCCAACTCAGCTGGCATAATAGGAGAAAAAAATAAAATTTCAAGGCTGTGGAAATGGCAAACAAAAAAAAATGACAGGGACACCCTGAATTTGTACGGGTTGACTGCATATCTTATGGTAATTTGGAACAATATAAATAGTATTTCACTCCATCTCTAAATGTAGAGAAGCCTAATCTAAGAGATATTAAGTTACTTACATGTTGTCCCCATTCCCTGTCATGTGTAACCTCAAGAAGGTATTTTTAGAACATAAGAATGTTTTACTATGCCTGCTACTGCCTTAGAGGAGTAATTTATAGACTTTGAAGTTCAATAAACTCACTGCTTAAGGTCTCTATACTATTGCTGACTGTAGTTTACTTCCTTGGTTAGCTGTCCCCAAAATGTTTTATTCTATTTCTCAGACTATATTTTATTTTCCTGCGTTGTTGTTGGTTTTTTTTTTCTCATTTGTAATCCTCTTTTCCTGTTTATTGCAGCATGCTTAAACCAGGTAATTTTATCAAGTACATTATGCTACTGTTGGGCAGTGCCTGATCAAGGTGTACTTATTTGGCCTAATAATGCTTTTCTTTTCTATATACTATTATTTTTATAGAACTATACCTACCTTTAATATATGCAGTCCTCTCTGATTAAATATTCAAGGACATCATACAAAAGTCAAAATTGTCAGTTGGCAGGAAGACTGAGCACCCATATATCAATATTTTATGTTATTAAATATAATTTATTTTTAGAAATTTATGCTTCATACACAGCTAATAGAAAAGAAGACTTCTTTAACAATTCTATCGAGATATTTTCACCTCCAGAAATATTAGGGAAGTTTGGGATTTTTTAAAAAAGTGAAGTAGCTATGTAACTATGTAGCTATGAACCGGGAAAGACTGCAGACTAGAAAACAAATACACTTGAACACACAGTTAAAGGTTTTACTATAATTATGAATAATCACTTTCCCAACCAATGTTATTGTTATAACAAAAATTTTGTGAGTTCACCTGGCCCTACAGGTCTTACGAGATCTCTATCACTGCACTCTAATATCATATAAGTAAAGCACAGGATTATTTTCCTTTCACCTTGCACCCTTCCTGATTTTTTCTTGTTTTAATTCAGTATTCAGGATTAAACTACAACTCCCATCAAGCAATGTAATCTCTTCCCTGACTAGGACAAAGGTGCAGGAGAGCAGTCACGGCAAAGATATTTTTAATTACAGTTCATCTTTTATTAGATACTGGAATTAATCTCATTTCTTTTCAGTTTGGAAATATATATTCCAAATTTCTCTCTAAAAGAGAGAGGAATTTGATTTTAGTGGCATATCTGGGCAGCTACACAAGAACATCTATTAAATCAGGTAAGATAGTCCAGGAAACAAAATGATGCTCGTGGCTAATTAACTCTGTCAGAAGTGTTTAATGATGTCAGGTTGGTGTGTTTCTTAGGAAGATATGTGCTGGAAAGCATAATGTGAAAATGGACATGAGGCCTTTTATGTGCCTCATGTTTTTCAGTAGCTCTTCCTCGTGAGTTACAGTTAGTCAGATATGTGTTTGTCTCACAATGCTCCACACAACTTTGCATAGACATGGAAAACTCCTGTTGCTTAGGCACTCACAGACATCTGGCCTGTTTAAAAAGTTAACTTATGCTTATTCCTACAGTTTTATACCTCATAATAACCTCTGGAAAACAATAAAATATATTGTTGGTGATGTTCAGGCTAATAATGTATTGAGAAATTGTTTGCCATTTCTGTAGCACTAATCACTGTATTGTTCAAGTACATTTTTTCTTGAAGGATTTACATAAATGGTCCCAAATCTGTGGTGTTTTTTGTTTTGCTTTGTGTTGTTTTTACTACTTTTGTATTTCCAACGGGCACCTTTTGTCTTCAACATTTCAGCTCTGACAGTTAACATTGAAATACTCTTAATGCATCACCCCTCCATATACATTCATCACCTGTAGCATGCAATAACTTTCTGAACAGTTCTACTTTTTAAAGTCATAAGTCAATGGGGCTGTACTCATATAAATATTCCATGAAAGAAAGACAATCGAAGTGGTCTTCAAAATCTCCTTTTGAAATGATGAAAGTTAAGAAACATAATTCAACTGCAACTGCATTAACATTTATATAAAATATAAACCAAATGCATATCCTGATTCACCAAACAAATTACAGTTTGAACACTATAAAAAAATAAAAAAACCAATAAAAAAAACCAACCCAAACCACCCAGCTACTTATCAAGGGCACCATTTGAAATTATTGCTAGTACTACTACTCTAAATGCATAAGATGCCTTAAATACAAACCCTGAACATTTACATACTGATTTCATGAGCAAAGCAAAAGGTATTTGCCAGTAACAGTACAGGACTCAGCATTTTTATTGTCTGAGTAATCCTGGTTCGCTCTGATATGAAAATTCAATTATTTTAGAACTGGTCGTCTCATTAAATTTTGACAAGGAGCACAAGCTTAGTACCAGCTCTAGCTCTATGAGTCTGTGGGTGCCTGACAGATCCACAGTGAATTTTAAAATGTAGTATTTTTACAAGACAAGATTATCTGACTTTATATTTAAAAAGAAAAAATTAATCAAATACATTGTAATATCCAACGCTGGTAACTTGGCCTCTTTGTAAATATTTTTAATGAAAATTTATTGAAAAAAAAAAAAGTCCACTGTTTATTGCGTCTTTGCCCCCCCAGTCCTACCTCCACATCTTAACCACCACAACTGCACTAGGAAACAAAGTGTGTCTTTGTATGAGCAATTTAGCTTTTATTAACATTTTCTACTTCTCCTCAATTGAAATGTCCTTGTAATCACTTTTAGAAATATTTTTAACAACGGAAAGTCTTTAATCATCTATATAATTAGCACTAGAAAGGAATGTTTAGACAAAATGGTTTTTCATCATAAAATGTCAGTTTATTGAAACAAAAACTTTTCACAGAATCATAAAACTTTTGTAAGACTTCCACTGGAAGAGGCTTCTCAAGTTTCAGGCGACACACCATGGCACAGCAGATAGGCCACAGACTGTCAGAATATTCAGGCTTGAATATTGAATCTGAACTTCTTTTATTACTCACCTTTCACTACCCAAACAATTGCAGCCTGACCATTGTATCTTAGATTTCTCCCAGTCTACCCTGTTGAAAGTGTTGCATACTTTATATCCAGATCAAGCAGCCAGCTGTGGATGGACAACATGGAAAGAAATAAGCTAAGGACTAGATGTGTGAAAGGATAGTTGCATAGTAATTTTGAAGTGTCTTTCATGGCATGATTAGATCATTCTCTTGCGTTGTAGCAGATTACATTCTAGTTCTTATGGAAATAATATTTTATTAGTTTGTAAGTAGAACAGTAAGTGCCCTAATACAAGAGTTGCTTTTGCAGTAGGCTTCAGAGTTCTGGGACTGAGAGGTGGAGGTGGAATTTACTGTTTGTTCTACCTCAGTCTACAATGTGAAGTCTGGGGAAATACTAAAACACTCTGTAGAATGACAGTTATTTCCCTATCCAGCTCTGATAGTTTCCTTATTTGATATAGATCTGTACATTTTCAAGTACTGTATTTTGGCTGGTGAACAGTTAGTAAGCACTGGATGTATGGGAAGTCATTTCCCTGAAATCTGAAAAGACATTACAAGCAAACAATGATTTATTGACTTATTCGTAAACATTTCTTTAAATTACCTTAAGACACTCACTGGATTTTCTGTGGTTTCTTATAGTTACAGTTATTCCACTAAGCAAGCAAAAAAAAAAGATCTGTGCATTTCTTATTTCTAACACTTTGTTCTTACTGCTGCCAAATAATTCAGCAAACCAAAGAGTCTGAATACTTACTACTGCAAATTTAAAATAGTAGCATTAAGGAAACAAATCATTCAATCACAAGTATCCCATTTCAGATCTACCCAGAATTTCTTTAAAAGAGACAGTGTTCAAAGTCTAAACCAACATCACATCTAAAGTGGCAGAAGATAATTATCTTTTAACATGCAAAAATCTGAGGGACAGAGATCATCCTCACTATAATTTCTAGAGTGAAATTATTCAAGGGGACCTTGTATGGGGAATAGAAGACATATTGGACTATCCAATCTATTAGTTAGGGTCAGGGACATTTGAAATACAAGCTTCCTAGAAAGAAGCAGTTTGATTTTTTTTTCTCTATATTTTAATTAACTTCTATGAAGGTCACACATATCTCTATCTCTGAAATACATAGTGTGTCACTCATTTAAAAAAATCTGGATATTTAGCATTATCTTGCCATTATAGTTCAACTTTTTTTAATCCAAAATTTCACTTTAGTAATCAAATTAAAGAGATCATCTCCCTATCCTTACAAGACAGAGTTCCCTATCCTTACAAGCTAAGCATTTTATGTTTTATACTTAAGTATACTCTGTATGATATGAGACTTCATAATGGGATTCAGTGCAGTTGAGTGCTAAATTACAGCAGGCTTATATCACAGAAAATTATAACAATGAAAGAAGAGTTCATATCATGGCTTAGTAAAAGAGGAAAATTAAGACTTTGCAATTAAAGTAGTAACCTAAAACTTTAAAATAATTTAAACAGTTATTGAATACATGTAATGTTCTATACTTATCTGGAAGTGGGACTGGCAGTCATCTGAAAGGATCCAAATGAAATGTGGACAAGGTGTATGTTATGTCCTCAGAACACAGATCTGTCATTTTCTTCATTGTTCATTAATACATTGGTATTGAATATCTCTTTCCCACAAATTCACAGGCTCCATGCAAGACTGGAGAGAAAACCAGTGTAATGTTATCGTTAAATTGATGTTGCATACAACTCCATAATAGTCCTGTCAACTGCAGTTTGTGAATTTGCCAAGAGCAACCTAGCAAGTGATTTTCAGAGATGAACACTGAACTATGTAGTAAAATAATCCTTTCCTTCAAAAGGATAAAACTGCAATTTTCTTGTAGGCATATTTTACAGAATTATTACTGACAATTTTAGAATTCCACTGGGGGTTTGAGAACAGAATTTCTTATGCTTTTAAGAACAGACACATTTTAAAGAAACATTATATCTACAGCATCTATGTAATAACACAGGAGGAACATGACCTGGAAAACTAGTGGTGAATTCCTTTCTGTATTCAAATCCTCTGTTTGCCTGAAAGCTAAGATTCTCTGTGATTGCATTGGATAAGATGTAAAAGGAGACCATGTTCATATTCTGATTTATTTTCACATACCTTTGGAGTGCAGCCTCTAATGCGTTTATAACTAGGTTTTCGTATGAGCACTTTGGCATAAAAAAATCTTGCCACAGATATTTAGATTTCTGCCCTGGCAAAACTTAGGAGTTTATGTAATTGTTTAAATTGTGAATCACAAGGAAAAGGAGTAATTTTAAGTGTTGAGAATGAGGAAAGGTATGCAAAAAGATGTTGCAAATTATTCTGATAGCTGATGTTTGGGTTTCTTACTGAAAATTGTTTTAGTAATCTCATATGAATAAGGGAAAAGTAAAAGTGTTCAATAGAGATGTCATATCTCTAGTTGTATTAGACCCAGTCCTGTGGAGTTCTTGCAAGCACGTTAACATTTCCACTGATATCAGTGACCTAACTGAAATGAATGAAACTAATTTCAATGAAATAGTTATATGCATCTTTGGTTGACTTAGACTTGAAGGCCAGTTGCAAAGCAAAATGTTCTGTGCTTGTTTGATTTCATTCTAATGTAAAAGAAGGCACCAAAACAGTTTCTTTTTAGCTTAGAAAATAACTTTCATGATAGACTGGACAACTTGAAAGATTTGATTGTCTAGAATGAGGGAGCTTTATGAAGACCAAGGCAATGATATCCATTCTGTGTTGTTAATTTGTTAATTCTAACATCAGACAAGCTGCTGAGACACTTCTACTACAAGACCCACTCTCTTGGTTTTCTGTGGTGATTTGACCACTTCTGTTCTCAGCTTCTTTTTGCAAGGTCAGAGAAAACCTAGTTTAGAGTGATGTCATATAATGGACTTTGAAGCAAAGTGGCTTAAACTAAATATATTTCCACTCTGATGTCTGGGGATAACTTATAGAAAAAGTCATGATGGAAGGTTTTTCAAATACAACAAAAATCCTCTAGCACTTTCCTGGAAGGATCTGTGAACATAGCTCATGAACTGAAAGGGCTGTACCCATTGTGCTTTGCAGGAGTGCAAAGTATTCAGCCTTATTCTTAGAAAAAAAAATAAATCAAAAACATTTTAAGGGATAGCCAGGTAATAGTAATTTAGAAAGATGTACTCAAGCCTCCTATTCCCTGATCAGAGTCTCTTCCCTGGAAGTTCTTGCAGTAGTCATACTGACTGGCAAATACACTTTGGCTGCAGGATTAGACAGTATTCGTAAGCATCCTGATTTCAAATGGAATTCAGACTGACAGAGAGGTCACTATCTGTGCTTGGTGCCAAGTGTTGGCACCAAGCTTGGCTTTCAGACATGTCCTGGAACAGCAGCTCAGATGTACCATAGACAAAACAAGTAATATCCTTTCTTCAAGGATGTCTAAGTAATAGGTGATATCTAAATTCTAGTAGTAGTCCTCGTAGGACTAGCTGAAAATAACAGGACAAGATGCACTATAAAATACATCTTATACATTCTAAATTCAAGATCACAGTGAATTAAGAAAAAAACCTGCAAAATTATTCTACCAACATTCATCACAGACTGATTGGTCTAGCTTGAAATAATCTGACAAAATTCCCCATTAAAAAAAAAAAATAAAAAATTTAAATTTGGAAAACTGTGCACTGAATATGACACGGTGAAATATAACATGATGACATCCATGAATATAACATTGTGACAACCAAAGCAGAACTGGAGACAACCATACTTCTGAGCCACAGAGTTAAGTAGAATGTTTTGCTGGTATTTCTAGATTATTAAGAAACAAAATTGTTTAAACTCATCCTTTAGTAGATGTTAACCATAGTGTTTTTAACACAATTTATACAACACACTTCAGATGTGTTAGTTGAAAAGGGCAAGATCTGCTTATACTGCTTCATTTTTCCAGAGTCATAAAAGGTAGAATTTCAGATTATTCACACAGAAACTTTAAATAAAATGAACACCAAAAAAAAATAGTAGTTAATCCATTATCCAAGATGTGCAAGATCTCTACAAATTTGTGAAGTTCTTCATGGACTGTAATAGTCTGATCTATTCTAATTTAGGAAATAGAGGGGTAGGAGATAATAACAGGAAATAGAAATATTTTATGTTTCATAATTTAAAAAAGTATTTCACATTCCTCCTTTTTCTGATATAATGACTGGAATATATGATCTCCTCAGTCTAGGCAGCTCAGTCTAACAACTAATGGGAGGATCTTGCAGTGATTTTGCAACTTCCTTAAGTTACATTAACAGATGTTGCATGTGAACTATAGAATCATGTGTCTCATTCAGTGCCAACATTTTAAACTGCACCTAGACTTTCAGAGGTGAAAAAATTATAATTCATATTCTATTATTTTAAAACTAGTGGAATTTCAGCATGTTAAAGATCAATTAACTGACACATACAGGGTAATAAAAAATTAGATTCACATATTTATTATCCATTTTTAATGTTTTTTCCTTCCTGAAGTCAGACTCCAGGCCAGTCTCCCATCCGAGTTTTCCCTCATGCCTTATTGTCTATTCTGTTCAGCTATTTAAAAAATGTTGAATATCAACAATGGCTTTCAGTAGTGTATTGTCAACTTTTGTATGAAGCAATCTTGGTTGAATGAGAAGATCCCAGAGCTTATAGTTCTATCTACTGTGCTGCACTGGGTTTCTGCTTGAATGTGTGTGACTGATAACAGGACAAATTTCCACCTTCGTTATTACATTTCAGCTACATAATTCATTTGCCGAAATCTTTTAGGAAATATCTTTATAGCCTATTGCACAAGACATCAGGTAAGTGCTTGTAACGTAAAAATAAGTAAAAATCCAGCAACTGCCTTGTCAAATTTGTTAATTGTAGATCTGCTTCTGCTAGGTTGTTTTGCAGACTTTTACAGTTTCGTGGGTAGCTGTATGCCCTGAGACATCTCTAACAGAACATCTTTGCTTACATAAAGAAATGTGTACTTGTTCTGAATTGCTTTTAAAGTCTAAAAGCAATACTTAAAAATATATAGGAAAAAATGTTGCAAATATGTGCACAATTTGTGGAAGTCACCATTGTTATTGTGGATATGCAAGCTTGTTTCTGTCTAGAATTTGTAGTGCTAGAAACCATGCAAAGCTTTTTTATTTTAACTGGTTGTTAGCCTTCACAGTCCGATATAATCTTATTTTGCATATGAGATAACTGTGATTGAACTTATATAACTGTCACCAATGTAACATTGAATGGAAGCTAAAATTATAAACATTCTTTTCAGGAAATCTAATTCCCCAACTATCTTTGTGGTTTGTTTTTTTTTTTCCATTTTTGTTAACAGGTGACACAAGCAGCTGTTTTCATTGTCCACCTCATTTGTTGACAGCTTGAAAATAAAACAAAACAAAACAAAATCTTACTTTGAAAAGGATTAATTTGAGAGATGATTTTCCTAAATTATTTGACAATGACATAAAGAGATGGTACTTCATCCAGTTGGAGAACATAAAGCAGAATTTCCATTGGAGACTCTATTTTGACTAGGTTAGGAAAGCCAGATCTAGCCCATCATCTTGCATTTAAAAAATAACTAATGCCTTCACCATGTATCATATTTAATATCATTTATTTAAATCTTTTATTTTCTTAACAGTAGGAAAAGGTAAAGATAAATTCACAAACTCAATACATATCAGTAAGAACTCAAATAGTGCTGCTTGTGACTGGTGATCTGAGAAGCAGCTGTCACAGAGCCATGCTGAGTATGAGAAAAGATCTTACACAGCAGATTCCAGAGAATGGGTGCTGTAGTAAGACTGCTATTACACACCAAGCAACAAAAAACTTAAATGTGGATTATCCTCTGGGTAGAATATCTAGGTATTGAACAGCGTCCTGTTTGACACTTTTTCCCACTATTTTGTCTGTCAGTTTGTCACAGATCCTGGTCACTCTTCAGTGCCTGTGGCAGCTTTATGTACTGTTTCCAGAGTAAAAAAAGCAGCATACCATACCTTGTAAACATATTACAACCTCTTTGGCAAATATGTAATGCATCTAGAGGTATTTTTGATGTAATGCATTTAGGTGTTTTAGAGGTATTAAATAAATTTAATGTATATTCACAATTATATACAATGTATATATGTGTATAAATATATTTAATGTATATTCACAATTATATACTTGCCAAATACTTTAAAAATTTCTGCATTTTTAAGGTATATGAAAAAAAACTAAGAAGGAAATTTATTTCCATGGAAACTAAAGCCTCAGAAATAAAACCTCTCACTTTTATACCTGTACTCTAACACTGAGCAGTGATAAGAGAATTCATTGAAACACTATGTTAATAATTAATGTCAGCTTTCTACACTGCTCATTGGTACCTAGTATGTTTATAGTTTCTATAGTTTTAAAATTATTAATTATTAATTATGCAGAAGACATACATTCAAAACATCCCATTGTTGTACCAAATACTGTAACAGTGCCTGTCAAAGTATGACAATTTAACAAAAAACTTCATAATAAAATTTTATTTTTACCTGAAGGAGTTACAGATTTTTGTGCAGATATCTTACATGGATGGCACAAGCAGTTAGACAAGGTAAAATTAGGATTATTTTACATAATAAATTAGGAATTAATGTAATGCAAACTTGCAGAGGAAAAGAATGAAACATACTTCTGCTTTTGTCTTCTGAAGAAAGCTTTCTCTAAAAGCAAACAAAACAGCAATTCCATTGATTTTAAAAACAGACTTTATATCTCAGTTTTCTTTAGTGAAAGGAGATTCAAAACTGAAAAAGCCTATGAGAAAAGTTTTGTGACCATCTTGAGGAAGATGTGAAAGCCGCATCCAACAAAATGGTACAGTGCCCAGCACAGCTATAATGTTTTTTACACACACTACATAAAACACTCCATCTTCCCAGACTTGTCCAACTAATGAGTTAATTGTGAAATTTATTGCAAAACTGTCTTGCTGGAATTCATTAAGAAATTGACTAGTTACTGAGTCAATATCTTAGCATTTCCTTGGCAATTTGGAATCATTCACATCTCTTGTAAAATATGGATGTTCATTAGGTGTTATAATGATGGCTGTGGTCAAAAAAAGCCATCTCAACAATAATATTTGTAATGCAGTTTTGATTCTTTTTAAGAATGTATTTCTTCTCCATAATGAAATATAAGGCTTTTAAATTATCTCTGTGGTCACTAAAATTCATAGACCTTTATAAGAGCATAAGATAGGTGTTCCTTTGTTGAATCTGCTTTACTCTGCACAGTATAAAATACGACAGATTTCTAGTCATTTTATCATTTAAAAAAATGATTTTTGTTGCATAGTGGCAAGTGAATTCCCCTTCAAAAAGAAAACGGTCTCTGCTGAAAGTGATGTTGAAGAGGTGTACAATATAAAGAGATTCTCCTCTTTATCTGGAACTCTACATGTCACCAGCGTTAGTTGTCCAGATGATATACTGGAACATTTTTCTTAATTAGCCATTGTCCAGATCTATAAAGGATGTGTTTAACTGCGTGTGTAAACCTTGGTGATTGCTGATCTTACAGAAGCTTGGCTTCTCACTTCAGACATGACACTGTCTCTGATTCTTCAAACTCTCAGTATGTTGCCTTTCTGTAATAATTTCTTTAGAAATATAACTTTGAGGCATTAGAAACTACTCCTTATAATTATGAGGCAAATAAATGTGGTTTTTTTTCATTTTACAAGAGAAGAAAGTGAAGTGTGAGGTTTACTTGTCTGCTTGGCAAAAGAAGTTAGATTCTCTTGCCAGTGGAGGTAGGTGTCCAGAACTGAGCAATAGAGTCCGTCTCTAATGCCATGTAGTCCAAGTTCCCAGTCATGATATAGACAGGAAAGGGGAAAGGGCAATTTTTCCTCAAAATGCCTTTATTGTGTCACTCAACATACAACCTTATACTGATTTTTTGCCTTTGCAGTACTTTTTTTTTTTTTTAGATAATCTCACATATGTTCTGTGGCAGTTTTGTTTAAATTGATGTTTCACTTAGGCAATATTCTCTCATTCTAAAAGGCCAGGTAGGCACTTTGCCAGATGATCTGCACCCAGTCGTACTCTGTTTATCCACATATAACCATGAAGACAGCAAGGCCTCCTGTGCACAAAGGAGTCATTCACTTGTTTATGAAATGAATTTTTCCTTGTAGAGGGGAATAGGAGAAGGGTTTGCAGCTTTGGGGGGCATGTGGTGGACATGCAAACCCATGCTTTTAGATATGCAGCTGCCTCATGTTATGGAATTCCTACTACTTGATAAGGCAAACGATCTTCACCATCATTTGCAAGGAATCTCAGCAGGTCTAAGCTCAAGAACTACCATCAGATATGCAATGACGATTTACACGAGACAAGAATATGAGCCAAAACATTTCTCTTTCTTCTCAATTCTGCACCCTTTAAAATAAATAAAGCACACCTTGTGTTTTCATCCTTGCAAGATGTGGCAAGCAGGACAACTTGCTTACCGTAGTGTCCTTCTGATGTAGCTGGTCAAGGTTACTATTTTGCTCTCCTGACACATTATCAATTATCCTGCCAACAGACTGATACTGGACCTGTAGTTTTCTTATAAAATAAAAACCTTAGTTTAATTAAATCATCAGTAACTTGGACCTAATTATTTTAGACAGTATTTAATTAATGTTTCAAGGATACCTACTGTAATTAGGGTTCCTTTAATAAGACCTTCTATGACATTAAAATATATGACCTTTATCTTTCTTATCATCCATAGTCTGACAACTCAAATTTGTCATTTTCACTATAGGTATAGTTTGATTAAATAGAACAGAACATAAAATGAATATAGCAAATTATACTTGTTTGTTTCTTTTTTTTTTTTTTCTACTTAAAGACTAATAAGTTAAGTCTTTTAATTAGCATTGTCTGTACAAATGTTCATACTAGCATTTTATCTTTGTTTTTTTTTTCAGACTGTTTCTTTTGCATATCATTTTTTATGACAAAAGTAGATAACAACCAGTCTTTATTAATCATGGTGAAGGGTTCAATATTTTAGATATGAAAAATAAGGAGCTATTCTTTATAGTAACAATGACTGGTAATTTAAGACAATTCTGCAAAGGACTTAACTTTTCTGGTCACAAATTTCCCAAACATAAAACTGAAATTTTAATATGAATGAATATAAATCAGATTATTAGTATGGCCTATGCTTGCTTTTTAGAAGCTACAGGTTCTCCCTTCTTTACTGTTGTTTTGGGATAGTTACTCAACATCTAGTAAGACAGAATTTGTCATATGCAAAATGAAGGGAAAGAGAATGTGACTGAAGGGATGTTATAAACTTTCTTGAAACAATACTCCTCTGATCTTGTTTCCTCACTCCCTGGAGCTTTTCTATCTCACCTTCAGAATCAGAGATGCTCCAGTGACTTCACTCATGTTCAATTAAGTTCCACTTACTGAGTTAGGGCTTACTAATGTATGTAAAATTTAGCACATAGGTAAGAGTTTTGCTAAGTCATAACACAGACATTCATAATCCTCTTACTTTAATTGAAGAAGATTCAAATACATTCAACTATAGCTGCCTCAATATATATTAAAAAAAAAAAAAGACATTAGAAGTTAAATAAGCAGAATGCATCTTGGATATTTTGTAAGCCAATATGAATGCTCCTTGTACAACAAAGTTATAGGAAGAAGGTACTAAATATAATAAATTAAATATTTTTAATTTACTTCTGGCCATGTTTATGTTCTGGCCATTTTGAGTGTTGGGTCTTTGGAAAATGGACAACTGCCACCAACTCTGTGTCTAGTAAAAATAAATCCCCAAATTAGAAGGTTGGATTTGTTTTTTTGATTGTTTCAGATGTTCAACAAAAAGTTCAGGTAAATTTGTAGGTAGAAAAATAATACAAAGCTTAAAACTACCACTGAAGTATGGTGAGCTTGTTTTCATTACACTAAGAAGAAACTGAGAAATAATCCTCTAGAGAAGGGAAACAGTTTATGTTGTTTTCTGTCCTCCCACTCAATAAACACTAAAATGACAAAGAAAATTCTTGACTCAGAACTAATGAAGATGCTGAGGTGGAACAGCATTGCTTTATTTCCAGTGGAGAATATAGAGAAGGGTGTAGTTTACTGACTCATGTTTATTCTCTTCATAAGAGTTTTAACACCAGAGAGGTTGTTTGGAGAGCAAGTACATTAAACAAGTTGATGAGCATTACACAATGGATTTCAGACATCGGTTTTGAGGAAGAAGGGAGTTTTCCCTAGAGCTCCACACCAGAAAAAGGCAAAAACCTGTGATGAATTTTAAGCCTGTGAAGAATCACATTTAAATCTGTGAAGATATTCCCACACTTAAAATGAAACATGAGGTGAAGAGTTGTGCTCCATACTCAAGGAGCAGGCTTAGTGAGCTATCTGGTCTACACAGGGTCTGCTGAGGTGATAAGGAAGAATGAGAAAAAAGCTGTAGTTGTGGTAATTAAGGGTGGGAAAACAGTCTGAGCAGCCTTAAGGAATAAAATGCCAAGTAAACACTGGACACCTCATTCTCTTTGATTTAATCCAATATTCTACCACACCTACCTGTCATAGTTAGAAGTTTAATATGTGCATAACCCAAAATTTAACATTAGATTTATACAGTAGTATCACCTGGATAACATCAGTGAAAATATATCTTCATTTCCTTCTTCAACTTTGAGTCTTTTCATATTAACATAACCAGGCACTGTTTCAGATCTATTAACATCTCTAAAGGTGACCTGTAACCTCCTAGTAAATCCTGTTCACTATAGAACTGTCGATTTGTAGTAGGGCTTTCAGATTATGGAAATATATGTCTAAAAAAAAAAAAGACACCAAATACTAGACAGAAACAATATCTGAAAAAATTATAACCACAGCTTCTTATAAAAAATTACAAAAATTATTGTATAGATTCCCATTTTAATTAAACCAGTTACATTGATCACACAGCAACCCCTGATTTCATGTATAGAATAGTCATGTTAATTTATTAAGTCTTAATTAGTACCTATATATTATTTGCTGATTGCAGACTGTGATTGGTGTTGAGAATACAGCCACTAACCAGTACTAGCAGTATTCAATTAAGATTTTAAAATGTAATAGAATCAGTGACCAGTATTCTTCCATCTTGCAGAAATTCCCAGTAGGGGAAGAGGATGTGAAGGGGTTAAGCCCAGAAAATTTATCACTACACAAACAAGCAGCTGCAGAATTTCACTCCTATTGCTGCAATGAGCCTATGCTGAAGAAAGTCTTCCACTGAATAGGATTTTACGGATAGAAGAATTGAAAAAAATCTTTCCCTAGTCATTTCTGAATCACCTGTCTTACAATTTTTCACATTTGACATTGTCCTCTGATCATCTGATGACCTGATGATTCTCTTCTTGCAGTTAGTTTTTGATACTTTACCTCAGACATCTTTATAGTCACCAGTCAGATTTAGCAGTTTTCTTCATTAACATGGTGAAAATGTAATTACAGTGAACCTCTAACTGAATAGAAGACACCTAATCAATGAATGGATATTCAAGAGAAATGTGATTAATACAGAAAAATCTACTGGATATAAAAATCTTGATCCAAGCACATAAAACAAATTGATCTGATTACACAGATTACTGAAAACTGGTCACCTTGGTGACACTAGGAACTTTAAAAGCAAACACAAATCAGTGAATCATTTTAATCTAATTTAATTTAGATTATACACTTTCACATAAAATCTAATTTAGTTGGAATTACTCGGTCATGACTTGTCTGCTCCCTACAGGACAAGGTTAAAGAGATTACATTTGGGTTCATGTCAGCAGCATCTGCTAGTTAGCCCTCTGAATGTTGATTTAATGTGAGAGGTTATGTTTAGTCTCTTGGAAAGATTTCTGGTTTAGGCAGGTGCTTGAGAAATATTATTAATTTAGCATTATATAAGGAATTATGTTATTGTCTTTGGACAACTTTTGTATCTTTATTTTCATGTGTATAAAATATCTTGGTGGTTTTAATCTGTTTAGCATCTTTTGAGGGTTTTCCCTCTAACCTATCTTAAATATACTGTTTTAGAGAGACAGAAAATTCCTGATTAAGAAGTAAAACCTTTTTTAATATTAACTATTATATTGGACACTGTCTATAAGATGCAGCAAGTCACTTTAAGATATGATATATGATAGGATAGGATAGGATAGGATAGGATAGGATAGGATAGGATAGGATAGGATATGAATCTACAGAGAATTAGAAGGTACCAACTCTATATGTAGACAGTGCCTTATTGTCTTTCACTTATGGAAAAGCTACACCTACAGTCAGGTCACCCACAGAGAGCACCTTAAATGGCAGCAAAAACAGAGGCACTGGTTATTATTTTTAATTCTTCAGTCCTGTGGCAGAAGATAAGGTCAAATTCTGAAATCCTGTTGCTCAGTATCCCACCCTGAACCAGAAAATTGACAATGACATTATCAACCACCAAGGTTTCCAAAGATATGCCCATGATTCTCTAGAGAGAAATCAGTGCACAGGCATGAAATACAGTGTGCATGAGGCACACTTCCTCAAGTATCTGCTGTCTCTCTGACCTAACTGCTGGATGTGCAGAAATCAGAGGCAATCCTGGACATAAATTCTACAAGGAAAGAAAGGATGGATTGAGAAACTCTGGACATATAAAACCATAACTGATTCCCTAACCCAGAAGGTAAAGAGTAGTTTTAAATGGACCATAGTGCCAAAAAGTATGTCCCTACCTATCCAGAAGCCTTTCATCCTAAAGTAGTTTTTTCCCACATGTAGAAAGATGAGCCAGGAATTCATTTGGGGTAAATCAGCAGCATCTCATTGAAATCAATAAGAGCTGCATCAATTTTAGATATACTGCCTGTTTTCTTATGTATTTTTTTAAGCATTGTTTATAATTCTACAGAATGAAAAAAAAAATAAATACTGGAATGATTAATCCCAAAAGTTCTGATTAAGAATTTTGAATAACAATTGGAATTATTTACAAAAATTTACTATTTCAATACATAATTTCCCTGGTGGAAGGGCTTAAAACTTGCTCTGTAATTACCATAATGGCATAAGGATCAAGCCATTAAAATAATCTCTGGCAATTCTGTGTGATTCATGTTATTTATGAAGAATGCTACAGACACAATGTTCTTTGCTTCACCATCTGTTTTCTGTATTTCTCTCTATCCTTTTTCTTCCCCTATGTATAAATGGTCAATTCTTACATATGTACTATAAGAATGTTCATCTCCAAAATTAATAAATCCACCCTGAAGAAATAGCATTTATATATTACATCCATGATCATATCAAAGAAAACTGTGCAAAATTGAGAAAAATGAGGACATACCTTATTACAATTACCTTCTATTCTAGCATATTTTTCTTATTAGCAGTGCAGACAAAAGGCAGGCCTCCTATTTTATCTTAAATGAGCCCGATAGAGGTATCTCATCCACTTAATTTTCATATAAAATTGCACTGTGCAGACTGATCCTCCTGCCTTTACTCAGGCAAAATACCTACTGATGTCCCTGGAAACAATGCCATGTAAAGATGACAAGGTTAGGACCTGGTATTTACACTTTTGCACTGGATAACCACTGCTACTCATTCTGTGTTACATGCAACATTCCTGAAATATCTTTGTGCAGAGGGAAACATGTAAATGATGCATTGAACTTGGTCAGCCCTTGATAAGAACAAATTCAAGAAGTGATTTCGTTTAGAAAAGGCATCAGCAATTGTGGCAAAGGATACATGTTAAGCTTGTGTGAATATATTTCCTAAAATGCTACTAGTGTTGAAATACCAAATACTTTTTACATACTAATTACCTATTTGAGTTTACAGGGGGTTAATTTTCACAAAATGTAGAAGATAGTGAAATTTTCTGCGAGTGTCCTGCAGATGTGCAGACAAACCCCTGGCTAGTTGAAGCACCAGACAAGAATAGAACAACAATCGAACGGTGTTCTTCACAATAACTTATAGGTATGGCCAAAGAAAAATGAGATTTCCCAATTCTGATGACATTAGATGAGTCTGAATTTGAAGAATCATTCGCAAATACACTACACTAATATTGTGTAGCTTATGCACTACCTGATTATCTGCATGGAAACAAATGCCAAACTTGTTTCGTTGTGTTATCCTAATACAAATGTGCATAATTTACAGCATTTGCTGCCCTTAAATGTGCTTCTGTCCCCAGAATTCACCTAAGTGAAATTCAGAGACACAAAAAGGAAATAAACATACTCAAATTGTTCAATATTGCACTCTAAATTAAATACCTTATGCATCAAAAAGTATATTTTGATATGTTCTATAACTGAAGCATAAGCTTCAGTGTTGGAGCAGTATTAAGAAGTGAATGCAATAAAAAAAATAAAACCAAAATGCTGAGCTTAACAGTGCCAAAAATCGACAGAGTTCATGCTGAGTTCTGGACTTCCTGATTTGAACCTCCTTCTTCTAACTTATCACAATAAACACACAATCTAATCCTTAATACAGTACAGACACCAAAAATCTTCTGCTTAGTGCAAGCTCATGAAGGAAAGATAAATAGCATTGCTACTCATAAAAACTAAGATTTTTTCAGAAAACTGGAAAAAAAAGTATTTAATTTAATTACCCCTTTTAATTAGCTCACTAGATCGCTAATTAATTCCTGTGATTATAGAAGAACAAGCAAATCCTATTTCTGTAAGAATTTTTCAGATGCAGAAAAGCATTTTTTTTTCTGCTATTGCAGTAATTTTTATTTATAGACCATTTCTAATGCAAATTTGGCCTAAAATCAAGTGTTAAGGAAGCTGACTGACTTCGCAATGGAGATAAAGTAGGAATGTAAAGGATTAGAGTGCTTAATGTACTGGAAAGAAGTTTATCAATACTGACAATTCTCACAGTGTTTAATCAAACATTTAAGACAAGTGGAGAGGCAGAGAGTAAAGACTTTGGGGCTTTTGAACAATAAAAGCAAACAAACTGTCTTGTTAGAACATGTCAATTTATGGTGGAATAAAGAAACGCCTGTAATTTTGTTACTCTTTTCATATAGATAACTAGTGGACTTAGGTAGCTAAAGTGAAATGAAAATTACTGTAACTCCTGAGGAAAATCAAGTCTAACTTTTGTCCTTTTTTCATTCTAATTTTATTCTTAATATTAATTTATAACTTGATGACTACTAACAAATATTTTTTTTTTCTTAAAGGCAGTTTAGTAATAGAATTTTTATAAATCAAAATATTATAACATACATAAGGGTCTGATGCTTCAGTAACACTTCTTGTGTTTACCTTACCACAGCTCTGTGTTACAGACAGGATGAGAACCAGAACTAGGAGATGGGTGCTGCTCTGTATGTCTCTTCAGGGATAATTTGGGAAAGAGGCTCATAAACTGAGTTTCCTTTGCAAGATCTATCTTTACAAATAACAAATCTGCAGTTTTAAATACTTGAAATTTTGCTGTTGATTCCTTATGTCTAAAATAATATCTAAATGGACTGACTTAAACCCTACTGTAGTTTTGAGTTCACACTGAAAATCTGAATTCCAAATGAAAATAGTTTCCAATTTTTGGTTGATTTCAGACAAATGTAAGGTAACTCAGCTGTAGTCAAACTGGGTCATTTGATCTACACATCAGAATGCTCTTAATCTGGCACTTGGTATCTTGGTATCAGAACTGAAGATCAGTCAATATTTTTAAGAAAACAGGTGCTCTAAGATCAGGAATGTTAAATTTCCCTGTCCCAGAGCAATAGGATATACTGAAGACAATGTGAGCAGAAAGGGAAGTTATTTCTTTGAGATAATCGCAGCAGCCAATTAAACAATAAAAAGAGATGAGTGCTTATCAAGCTACAGATATTATCACACCTATTACAATAATATTTTTGTCATCCAGTAACTTAGTTATATTTGAGTATCAGAAGAAGAATAGAGCAGGACTCTGAGCTATGATAACTAAAAAAGCCCCAGAAAATCCAAGAAAAGATTTCAAGAGTTAAATTAATTAGGAAGCAGCTGGAAAGCAATAAGAATATTCAAGTGGCATTTTTATTCACTTTTTCAGAACTGAGTCAGTATAGTTACAATTATCATGAGTTCCTTTATATAGTCTGCTGCTACAAATAAATATCTAATGTTTACTATCTTCCCACATTTCCTGAAGTTCATGGAAGCTGTGTTCAAATTCCCCCAAAACAATTCTAGCTTTCTAACTTAATTTGTATCTATTAGTCTTTAACTACATGACACAAGGAAGCATTAATAGATTTTAGATTAGTTACTGTTTGCTATGTGATCTCAATCAGCACTCAAGTCACTGCGCTTCTCTTCATTTCCCTTTTTTCCACTAAACTAGATGATGCTGCTCCAAACATAAATGTTATGATGCAATGGATTTTGACTACATAAGAAATGTTCCAAAAAAAAAAGCTTTCTCGCAAAGAACACCACAGAAAAGACCAAGATAAGATTAGGTTCCTAATCTAGAAAAAATATTTGTTCTTTCTTGATATCGCTATCAAATTGTGCAGCTATACATCATGCTCCATTTGTTCTTCCTTAGTATGTCAGGTTGTAGTAAGCTGTAGCCTAATTTCAATAATAATCAAAATCTAGTATGAATTTTGGCAAACTAGTTATAGTTGTGTTTACACCAACTCTTCCAGTTCAGAAATTAATGACTTTTAACATGTTACAGTTGGACCTTTTAGGTCTGGTCTTCAAAACTTCAAACTGCCCCTGGTATATAATGAATATGCAGATGTGAGCTTAATTTCTGTGTCTGCTTACCATTATCACACATACAAATATGCAACTACCTTGTTGGCCATTCACACCAGCTAATGCACCATATGTCCACAAATCATGGTCATTTCACATGCAGATTATAAGCACCATTGCATGTCTTGAAGACCAAAAAAATCCCATGTATTTGTAATATCACTTTAGGATTTGTGCTACTGGTATTATGTGTAATCCTGTTCTCATTCAGACACTTTAAAAATAGGAATTTATATTGTCTCCATTTATATGGACACACCTAGTTTTTTAGTAAGAAGTTATTGCAAAAAATAGTGCACCTACTGCTCTAGTCTATTAGCTGGATAACATCACTGAATGTATTCCTCTTACACAAAGAAGTATTCCTCAAACCAAGCAAATGTAAAATATTCTATGTGCAACATTTCTCTTTCTCTTTTTTTTTTTTAATTAAAAAAACGCTTTCCTGTTCTTTGTAAAGAATATGCAGGTGGAGACATCTATTAATTTAACCAGTTTTAATCAGCCATTTGTAAAGTCATACCATCAGTGTTAACCTTGGTGAATGAAATTATCATTCTATAAATTTTATACATTTTACATTGTTGTAAAGGGACTACTTACCTGTTTCCTGAAAGAAGTAGTAGGCTGTATTTTCTTATATTGCAGGTACGGTAAAGTCAAAAGTATAAAGACACTGTAAAATTTACATCAACAGATAATTTATCCTGGACTATATAACTTACTGTCTATAATTTTGATTATATTTGTCTTCACCTTTGCCCAGAAATCAACCCAGCATAGAATAATTTAAACCAAAGAGTCTCCTTAAACCTTTCCTACTCCTATGTCTCAGACTTTAGTAATGATTACTAGGAAGTTACCAGGAAAGACTTATAATTGTTTATAATATTGCCTTAATTTTAGGTGAAAAGAATGACAGAACAAAATACATTGTGCAATTACAAAGTTAGGGTGTATGCTGCATAGTGCCTAGCCTGCAACTTTGCTATTATTTAACTGGGAATATGATTTCATTTCAGCCAACTACCACACAAACAAAATAGAAAGGGTTTTTTTTTTGTTTGATCTTGTTCTTGCTCAGTGATTGTGTCTACCAAGGTATGCATGTGCACATATATATTTGTCCTACTTGTACTTTTTTAATCAATCTGTGAACAGTAGAATTTTTTGACTATGACAAGCAGAACATGAAAAGCTATATATTGATCTCAGAGTCTATATTTGATCAGTGTGTTACAAGTATATGTTAGTGTGATCCTTTAGGTATGACATGACCTTGACATATAGAAGATGTAATTGTCTCTTGGGTGCATCTCATCAGGGCTATGGACTTATGTATATTCAACTTCTGTAACTGGTCCTTAACCCAGTCTTCATTGACCAGTGGAGAGTCATCCCTCCCCTGGGCTTTCCCCACTTCAGTCAGGGACTGGAGTTCACAAGGGCTGGTCTTAGAAGAAAAGACTGAAGCAAAGAAGTTGTTCAGCAACTCTGCCTTCTCTGCATCCTCAGTTATCAAGACTGCTGCCTCATTCAGCAGTGGCCCCACACTTTCCTTATTCTTACTTTTAACACATATATTTAAAGAAGTTCTTTTTATTCTCTTTTACTTTACTTGCCAATTTAAGCTCTAGGAGGGCTTTTGCCTTCCCTGTTGCCTTCCTACATGCCCTGACTACCCCTCTATAATTCTCCTAACTAACGAGTCCTTTTTTCCATTAACTACATGCTTCTTCTTTTTTTTTTTTTTTTTTTCTTAAATTTCCTTCAGAAGTTCCCTGCCCATCCAGATGGGTCTCCTAGTATGCCTTCCCAATTTTTTCCTCAAGAGAATACATCTATCCTGGGCCTGGAGAAAGTGGTATTTAAAAGTTAATCAACTTTCTTGGGCTCCTTTACCCTCCAGAGTATAAGCCCATGGAATTCCTGCAAGCAGATCTCTGGAGAGTTCAAAGTTAGCCCTGCAGAAGTCCAGGGTTGTAGTCCTACTTACTGCTCTACTTCCCCCTTGTATAATACTAAACTCTATCATATCATGATCACTATCACCTAGACTGTTCCCAACCCTAATGTCTCCAACCAATCCTTCCTTATCAGTTAATACAAGATCCAGCAGTGCACCTCTCCTCATCGGTTCCTCCACAACCTGCATCAGAAAGTTGTCATCTATACACTGCAAGAGCTTTTTGGACTGTGTGTGTCTGGCTGTGTGGGCTTCCCAACAAATATCAGGGTGATTGAAGTCACCCATGACTACCAGGGAGTAGTTGACACTTCCAGTTGACTGTAGAAGGCTTCATGAGCACTTTCTTTTTGGTTTGGTGGTCTGTAGTAGACACCCAGAACAGTTTCATTCCCTTTTCCATGTCCTTTAATTTTTACCCATAAGCTCTCAACCTGATCTACCTCCCCTCCTGGATAGCACCTGATACATTTTAGTTGCTCTTGCACATAAAGAGCAACACCACCACCTCACCTTGCTAGTCTGTCTCTTCTGAAATGAACATAACCATTCATGACAGCATTCCAGTCATGGGAGCTGTCCCACTACGTCTCAGTAATAGCAATTATATCATATTTATAAATTCTCACTTATATCTCTGACTCCTGCTTATTCCCCATGCTCTGTGCATTGGCATATAAGCATTTCAGTCACAAGCAGAATAAGTAAAAATCACAGTTTAAAAACTCCTCTTATTAGGAGAATAAATAAGGAGAAATAAAAATAAATAAATAAATAAACAAACAAAGATAAATACCCGACTGATTTTTTTTTTTCAACTCAAAAGCCCTCTATTTCATTGCAAACATAACGGTATGAACAGAAACAAGACATATTTATCCACACTTTCCTGACAATGTAACTTGGATGGCTCTTATGTGCAGGATCAGGAGCACTATGTACAGTCCCTCACCATATTCAGTTCATGATGACTGCATTGTAATTGCAAGTTACTGAAGATTTCATGAGGCAAAAATCCATACAAAGTAAGAGAACCAAGAATTTCCATCTCAGTCTACATAAGGCAGCAACACCTTTGAGATAGCAGCTATTTCCTTTGTAACCCTCTGCAATTAGACCCAAACACCCACAGAAAAGGGGGTTTCTTTTGAGAAGTTGGTGTCCTCTGGCCTTTTCTGAGCAGGAAGTCAGCAAGTGGCAGCAGATAGTGGAACTTGGCTTTGCTCTTAATCTTCAAGCAAAGTTTTTAAAACAAACTGTAACAGCGTAAGTACCAATCTGGTGTAAATTCAGCAGAGCCCACATCAGCCTTCAATCTGGATGTGTGCAGGTTTCCCTAGCACAAGGCAGTGAACCTTAAAAATGTGTAGTTGGTTCAGGCTCATGTTTTTACTTGATTAATGTGCAATCATGGTGTAAGAATTATATATGGAAAAAGATTTCTCTGGAAAGTTTAATTATGCCTTGATTCTGATTGTGCCTTTTCATGATATACAACAATGCAGACAACTTATCTCTTTAGTTCTCATTTCCTCAGACACGAAATTAAGGGAATCCAAAGGAATATTAACACTGTAAATATAAATATACTTTATGTCTGTGATTAGTTTTGAATAGGAAAAATAAGATCACTTTTCCCTTACCTTACAATGTTCTACCTGGCAGCTGTGCATCCCGTGGCAGCCCTTGAGAAGCACCTGAACATGAGGGAAGCACAGAGTGCCCTCTCCTGGATTAGAAAATCAGCCCGTTAACCAAGCGGCGCAGGAGCCACAGGACCTTTGTTAAGAGGTGCATGTGATGACTATTCCCGTTTAGGCTGCTATACGAAGTTGTAACTTTCCTCTGTTCCAGCAGACAGCCTATCTGTGAGCCAAGCCCGTCTGAATTGTGTCTTGCATGAGCTTGAAAAAAAAAACAACCCAACATGAAGAGGGTTTTTTTTGCGGACTAAGTCTTAGTCTTTAAAAAGTTTCACCTTCTTTTGCTATGATTACTGTAATATTTTCCATGCTAACCAAGTCAGTCTCTCTGAATAATCCCCCATTCAAAACGTATTATTTACATATTACTTAACTGCGTTACAAGTACATTAAGCTTTAGATAGGACTGCTAACATTTTCTCCATTCAGGTTTGCTTTTGAGTCCATTTCAGCTTCTAATAATTATGGGAATGATCAATTAAAGATATGCAAGATGATCAAGCCCAAGGCTAATCTGTTTTAGCCCACCATATCTGATTCCACATATTTTCTGTGTCATTCAGAAAGTTTTTATGCATTACTATTATGCCCATGAAAATCTCATCTGTAAATAGATTCCTTACCTCCCATGGAATGTTGTTAAGTAAAAACGGCAATGATTATTATATATTCAAATACCATGGTAGGATAAAAGCATCGAAATACAACCTGCAGCTCATTTTACTTTATGGAATCTGGAGAATGGAAGGATAAGGTCCTAATTTTTATTTTAAAACTGTATATGAATGTTACAAAGCTCTTTGTCTTTTACAAAGCTGCCATTTTTAATGCAGTTTATCTTGACTGAACCTGCAATGAGAATTAGCATCACTGTTGGTAAGAACAACCTTTTATGCAAAATTAGGGCACAACTACCTCCCACTAATTTTCTATTAACTTTACTTGGAGCTGTTAGTGTGAAAATAGTGTGGGCTTGAGTCTTTCTGGAGTTTGTACTTGGGAACCTGATACAGAAATAAAATCTTCATTAGCACTGATTAAGGTAATAAATACCAAGTGTTTTCTTATCAATCTACAATTTTTTTTCAGCTCCAACCCAAGTATCCTCTAATAAATAAATAGGACTACACAGTTCTATGGATTAAATAACCTCTCTGCAGTATAATTCCAAATGCAGTATAATTCCTAACACTTCACTGGACATCATATATATGTTTGTTTGTGAATACTTCAAATTAAGTTAAATCAGTTTTGTGAAATACTACTATTTTCAAAAAGGTCATGGAATCCTTTTCAAAAAGAAATGGAACCTCACATTGATGGTCTATTTTGCAAAAGTGTGAATGAGATGGACCAGGGAGAGAGTGGTAGCTGACAACATGAAACAACAGCAAATAGGGAAACAACCATACCTCAGAGGACATAAACTGCCCTACAGACTGAATGGCTGCCTACCTGGCTTCCCTGCTCTACTACTAAATGATTCCTTTTGAAAAAGTTTCCCCTGTTGCTTTTTCTGCATCACACAGCATCCTCTTCCTCACTTCTTAAAAGGGTTGTTCAAGTTGTAGCCTCAGGACTGCATAACAAATCTCCTCTACTCCTCCATACTACACTCTTGTCTTTTGTTCTGCAGAATGAGGTTGTGTTTGCTGGGATTTTTCCTCTTTTCTAACATGATGAGTGTCTTGTGATCCTCACCCATCTTCACACTCAATCTGAGGCAGGCCACACAGGAACATATCCAGGAGGGTTTTGATAGTCTCCAGAGAAAGAAACTCCACAACCTTTCTGGGCAGCCTGTTCCAGTGCTCAGTGACCCTCATAGTAAGGAAATTTTTCCTCTTGTTGAGGTGCGACTTCCTGTGTCCCAGTTTGTGTCCATTGCCCCTCATCCTTTCACAGGGCACCACACAGAAAGGACTGGCCCCTTCTACTTGACACCTACCACAGGATACCAGTGGCCTTCTTGGCCACAAGGACACATTTCTGTCTTATTGATAACTTATTGTCCACCAGGACTCACAGGTGTTTCTCCATGGAGATGTTTTGCAGTAGGTCAACCCCTTACTTATATTGATGCGTGGGATTATTCCTCCCCAGATGCAAGACTCTACACTTATCCTTGCTGAACTTCATTGGGTTCCCCTTTGCCCAGCTCTCCAGCCTGTCTAAATCTCACTGAACAGCAGCACAGCCTTCCAGTGTATCAGCGACTTCTCCCAGTTTCATATCATCAGCATCCTTACTGAGGGTGCACTTTATCCCTTCATCTAGGTTGCTGATGAAGATGATGAAAAAGGCTGGACACAGTGTTGGAGAGAAATGTATCAATTACAAAAAAAAATCTGTAACAACTTTAATGAAAAAAAAAATAAATTATAATATATACAGATATATATATACAAAACAAGTATTGAATGCAGCTCCCCCTGATGGCAATTATGTCACTACCACCATTGGATGGAATCCCTCATTGGTGAGTTTAGGGTCACCTGTCCTGTCCACTCCTCCCCACAGATGTGGCCTTTTGCTTTCTGCACTCCCCATCATGGCACACAAGATCCAGCAATGACCTTGGTCTGCACACTGATCCTTTGTAGTAACTCTGAACATGGGGAGTTATCACTGCTAGAAGCAGACACTGTGAAAACATGCTGCTAACTGCAGAAAGTGCAGCTAGTTAGAAGAACTGAACTGAAAAGTTAAATCACTGAACAGATTTAGTTCTCATTCAAACCAGTACAACAGTCCATATAATAAATGTCTTCAGTGAGTTCCATTTCCACTAATCTATGGTGTATGTATATGCACATATTGGTTTGTACAGGGACTAAAGATGCTATCAGAAGTAAAACAGACCTGTGAGGTCTGGACTGAAATTGCAGCAGCAGTACTGGGTTTTTCAAAGCTCTTAATCTCCTAAGTGATGCAGATTTTTACACAGGTTTTGCACTGTCAATTGCAGAAGTTTCAATGACACTTAAGCTGCATGGAGTGAAGTTTTTTTCCACTAGCTATTACAGGTAACTTTTCTCAAACAAATTAATTTCAAATAAAATTAAATTTCTTAAGACATTACAAAACAAAACGAAGTTTTATCCTGGTAAAAACTGAGACAGACTTGCATTAATCATATTCTCCTAAGTACTTAAGAGCAGGGAGATTACTTCAAATACTGACATTAGTGACTCCACTTTGTGAGCTATAGGTTCATTTTTCACAGATTAAACTATTTCTTATTGCTTATTCCTATGTATCACAAAGCTAAAGCAGGAGTGAAGGTGGATACAGACACAGAATATAAAACTGTAATTCATATTTCATATTGAAATCATTTCTAAGTAGAATAAAATGAGATTTAGTTTTCTGAAGAAGGAGAGTAACTTTTACCAAACACTCACTTGATTAGGGATGAAAAGAATAATTGTAAGACACTTTATTAGAGAAAAAACATATATATATATGATCATGTTTTTGAATTATCTGTGTAGCCTTATTTCTAGACAAATAGTAAAACAGGTAAATAGAGTAAACAACAACAACAAAAAAAAAAAGAGAAAGAGTAAGATGAAGAAGAAGAGGAAAAGGAAAACATAAATAAATAGAAAAATAGGGAGAATTAAAAAGAAAAAAAAAAAAAGGAGTGGGGCAGAAACTCTGTGATTTTACATGGTATTGGGGCACATGGTTTAGGGACACTGGCAGTGTAGGGTTAATGGCTGGACTTGATGATCTTGAAGATCTCTTCCAGCCAAATCA
>JANHGL010024754.1:56051-80655 GCA_024611195.1 Ceyx melanurus | reverse complement strand
GATAAATGGACTTCAAGACTTCCAGTGAAACTGATGATGCCCAGAACTTCTCACTGTCTGTACATAAGAGAGGGGCCTCATGGGTCTAGCTTTGTGCAGTGGAAAAAGTTTTTTGTCCTCTGCCTGTTCTGCTTCAGGGAGCAGACTGAGAAAAGGGCAGTTTGCAAGTGTTTTAATTCTTCACCTCCTTTGATGCAAGGCACTGAGACAGCAAAGGCAGGCAGTCTACGTGTTGTTCTCATTCATTTTTTGGAGGCAGTGAGAGCACTTGAGAGTGCCACCTCCTTTCCATGCTGCCCTGCAGCAAGGACACCCCACATGCCCTGTGTGCCACCACCCTGTGCTTGCAGGACTCGTGGTCTCAGCACGGAGACAACTGCCCAGGTGAGGCACACACTGGGGCAGCTCATTTACCACCACTGAGCTAGAGGACAGCTTTTCCATATAAAGAAACCATGAGGCACAATAAGAGATGATTCAGTGCTGCTTGTCCCGTGGGTTGGCATCAGATCCAGGTTTACAAGCAAGCAGGTTTGGGAGTTCAGGGGTATGGAGTTCAGTTAGGGAGAGGCAGAAGTTGTAACTTTAAAAAATAAGTTTCTCTAGAATTTATTTAGTATATAGTAGTAGTTCAAAGTGTTGGGAGATGGATAAATGAGAAGAATGAAAGCCCATTTGTGCAGACTAGCTCAGGTGTGTTCACATTCCATAGGCTTCCTTCAGCAGGGGCAACGTGGAGTCCCCGTGCCAGGGGTTGTAGGAGTTCTGTTGTTTCATCTCGAGATACAGATGAATGTTTGCTCCTGTGGCCTTTTGAAAAACCTGCTTGAAATCGGAAAGCTCTGTTTTTATTCCTTTTTATTCTGGTGCCAAAACCTCTGCAGTGAGGCCTCTGTGCCATCAGTAGCACAAAGCCAGATAAAGTCCATTTAAGGGCTTGGTTTTGCAGCCCAATATGAATCTGTGCTGTGGGCAGATTGGTGATAAAGATGCATATTGGGAGAGTTCAGGAGCACTTGAGAGGACAGCAGGGGTGGGTGAGGAGATGCATCTTTGATAAACCTCCAAGCCCTTTAAAATCTGCTAGTCCTTCCCAGTCCCTGGATAGATAGCATGTGATTACAAAAACATGAGGATGGCTTGGGTCCACCTGCTCTTGAGCTGTGATTTCTGCACAACTTCTCTCAGACAAGTGGGCACACAGAATCATATTTGACAGCTGAGTGCCCATGAGAAAGTGGGTTAAGGAAGGTGGCCCTAAAAGCAGTGCATTGGATTGAGGATGTCATTATGTGACAAACCAAGAGCACTTTTCCTTTATGTGGAATGCTGAAGCTGTTGCCAAAATCCATCTTTTGGTTGCTGGTGTTGGTTGTATAATGTTGGCTGCTTTTGTGTTTCTGAGGATTGTAACCTCTTATTGGAAAACAATGTCAGGAAGATGTTCTTCAGTGTTTTTGCTGTACATGCAAACACTTGTCTTTTTTTTTCTGAGTTAAATTGTTCACCTGTGTCATTGTCAGCTATGCACAGGTACCAGGTCAATCAAACCATTATGTACTCAGATTTAGAGAGGTACTCTGGGCCATACCTGCCATTTGCTTGAGTTTAAATCCATAACTACCATTATTTTGGATAGTGATGTCTGTTTTTGGTCTCTAATTATAATTTTCCATTAAATTACTATTTCCACTATATTGAAATAATCCCCTCATGGACTCTGGTATTATTTTTGCATGCACTTAACTGCTGAGTTGCCTGATACATTCTTCAGTATTTTTTGTGTCTCAGCTTATGCTTGTGATATAAGATCATTCATTTTATCACACAAATCTATTTAAGTGAGTTTTAGGACTAGTAATTCTTGCAGACTAGGTGTTTTACAAACCAGCCTCTCTGTGTTTGCCCTTCCTCCTGTTTTCACAAACATGAGAGCACCTCATGCTGCTCACAGCCTGTATTTCTGATCAGGGTGATGCTGTTTTATATTCCTACACTTGGAATAAGAATCAGTTCGTGTGAAGTATGAGACTAGGAAATGGATAAAATAAAACATAAATCTCCTTGAAAATGCCTTGCTCTTGTTTTAAAAATAAGAAAATTATGCTATGTAAATATAAACCATAAATGCACTTGGAGAGCTACAGTGCCTGTGGTGCAGTGTGAGGGGCACTTAAACTGAGATTTCAAGGCAAGGAAACATCACCCCAGGTATTTAAGTTTATCCCGATGTGACATTAGAACATGAAAGAGGTGGCAAAGCATGGTAGTTAAATAATCCATATTTTATTGATCTCTCAGAAGTGCATAACCAGTCAATACATGGTCTCTGCTCTGCCTCTCTTAAGCTACAGCTGAACTCTTCAAATCTGCCTCTCAAATGAAAATGAAATGTTTCACATTGCCTTAGTGAAGTGGAGCAGGAGAAGAAGAGAAAGCTTAAATGAAGAAGTGCCTGTAGGATGAAATGAAACATTTTAGTTCGGGGAGATGAAGGGTTAGTATTGCAAACAGAAGAAGGTGGCTGTTAGAGCTTGGCTGGCTTGCAGGCTCAGGAAGTTCATTTTTCTCATTGATTTGGGAAGATGTAGAGGAAGGTAAAACAACTATCCAGGGAGTGGGGCTGGGATTAGGTGTCATAGTCTCTTCATCTGACATTTTCTGCTCTGAACCAATGGTGAAGGCATTTGCTGGAGCAGGAGCCAAGAGTCAGGTGCAAGCATATTTTTCTATAAAAAAGCTTTTAGCAGAAGCAGTTGTGAATGCAGTTTGTATTTATGATGGCTGAAGTGGTGTTTGGAGATGAATAAACCCTTGTAAATACCTATCTGCCAGTATCTATATGCAAGGGGGAGAGATGTGATGCAAACGGGCCAAAGGCAGCTTTTAGGTTCACATTTGATGGTGCCAGGAGGTCTTGAGTTTGTAGTTCCTACTGCTCCTGGTAAGTCTGTATGTACATGGTTTCAATATTCAGATTTAATGTTGTAATTTTTTGAATACACGTGATCATAAATATTTTTTAAATTACTATTCCAATCTCATTGTGCATTTACCAGTCAGTTTTGACACTTGACAAAGATGACAGGGCCACCTCTTATCACCAGCTACATCTGGACTGTGGCAAACTGGCAGAGACCTACTCCCAGGAACCACTCCCTAAGAGGAGCTCCCTGTAGTAAGACAATCTGAGGCAGTCCACTACAGTCAAATGTTTTCTCCTCTTCAAGGTTTTACAGTCCTGTTGGATAGGGCTGAAGAGATTTGACAGCTGCTTTGGGAAATGGTGAGCAATGTGCTTTTTAATTGCTGATTTCTTGCTCAGTTTTTCAGTTCTTAACAGTTTGCTTCCTTCCTGTGTAATGTTATCCAGGTAGTGCTCTTCACAGGGGAAGGACAGACTGCAGCCAGTGGCACAGAGTGAGTGTGTACAGCAGTGTGCTCATACTGGGCTACCTGGGCTAGTAAAAGATTTATTCTTTTTTTAGGCAGAGCTGCAGGGTAGTTTGTTTTATTTCAATACTATGGCTGAACTTAAAGCCTCAATTCAGAGGGAGAGACATAAAGAAGAGTTCAAACTATCTTAGGCAATTTATGCAAGGAACTTTCATCTGAGCTTAATGTAATTCTCAGTTTATAAATTCAAGAGCTTCACAAACCTTGCATATCAGGGACTCTGAGCATTGTGCTGGTGTGGAGTAGTTTGTGAGTGGGCATTCAAAGTCAGGTGAATGACTCGTAAGCTCTGGGGACTGGTGGTGCCTGATTGATCTGAATACATCTGAAAATAATTTGCTATCCCCATGGAAAGAAAAATACCTGTCAGTCACTATAAGTCAAATGACAGAAAGCAGATAAATGAAAACAGGAGAAAAAAAGTGCATGAAAGAAAAACACTCGTTAAGAGGAAATTATCTTAATGGCAAAACCATACCTAAAATGTTATCACTGAAAAGAAACTGTACAATTTAATTATTATCTCAACACGTTGTTGCTTTCTCCAGCTCCAGATCTCCACATCCATTTCATGTCTCAAGTGAAATTTTCTCTAGAGTTAGAGGGGGAAAAAGTCCTAAATCCTTGACTCTCACAAATTGCCTGATTTCTTTCAGGAAACACTTGGTAAATGGCAGCAAGCCACAGGGAGCCTGGGGTAACAAACTCTTGACTTGGCATGTTGTACAGATTATATGCCATTTTGTACACTTGCAATTTAGGTGACAGAGAAGTAAGTTCCTGCTGTGTCTTGGGCTCTACTTAAAGCAGTTTTTGAGGCAACATTGTCTGCCCAAGAAGGAGGGTAATATGGTGATCTGGAGTGAAAGATGAGTCTACTGTCTATGTGTCTGATACATATACACAGATACAAAAGCACATTATGTGCCAAAAATGAAAACAAACAGGCAGGCATTCTGTGTGAGAATTATTAAGCACCAGAGAAAAATGCTGCTGTGCTACTTGATGTCAATGCTGAGGAAGATCTGCCAAATCTTGCAGTATTTGTGCATGCTATAGAGGTAGAGAGAAGCAAAGCTTGCAGAGCTAATAATAGCAGCAGCTCTGTGGCTGGAGCCTCATAATTGTAACTCCACTGTGACAGTTTGATTCAAAACATGATGAAATCTGTATTTCTATCTATCCCTTTGGGTCTTGGATCAGTTCTTACAAATCCAAGTAGAAAAGAAATTTGGTTGTTTTTTGCATAAGACCAAAAGATCCTTTCCACTTCAGATGCAGGCATTTGCATTTGACAGGAGAAGGTTTTCAATATATTCATAATGTGTTTTAAATGAAGCATCCCCTGATCTTTAAGATTGTCTCATGCAGTGTGGGCACAGTAGTTGCATTTGCAATCAGAGAACAGCAAGACCAGAATACAGTTGCTAATACATCACCTCTGCCATGTCATTCTGTGATTACCTTCACGGGAACATGCAGAGTGTTAAAGAACATTGCTTGCTATGGTTTGGCAGGCAGCACTGTTCTGGTGCATTTGGTGGGCTACCGAAAGTTCAGAGACAGTGAAACTCCTTAGTGGGCTGTACATTATGGGAATAACTAGAGACAGTGGACATCTTAATTCCCTGTGTCACCAAGTTGTCTTCCCTCCTGAGCTAAAACAAGATGCCATTTCAGTTGTTTCATTCAAACCCACACAAGTTCCAAAGCAGTGTCAAATCTACACAGTGCTACACACTAATAGCTCGTTGGTCCTGCCTCTCCCCAAATGCAAGTGAAGGGCACAATGAGAATAAACCTTTGTCTGAAACAGGTGATCACCCTGCTCAGATTTGTAAGGTTCAGATCTTTGAGCCTTTATTACATTTACTTCTGGTGTTTTTCCCTCTTGGCACTTTTTCTATCGCTCTCATTGGGAATATTATTGGGAATATAGTCATAGCAGTGAGTGAGACAGCAGTTCCAGAGTTGGCCTATGGAATAATAGAGAAGAAGCAGGAAGAGCAAAACTTTCCTTTGTATCAGTTGCTACTAATATTATGCAGCTTCCAACTGATTTTACCTCAAGATATTTCATGTACAGGATTCACAGATTCACAGATATTAGGGGTTGGAAGGGACCTAGAAGATCATCTAGTCCAACCCCCCTGCCAGACAGGGTCACCTAGATCAAGTCACCCAGGAACAGATCCAGGTGGGTCTTGAGTGTCTCCAGAGATGGAGACTCCACAACCTCAAACTATTCCAAAGAGTTAAAATGAGAAAACTTAGAGTTCAGTTGAAAATTCTAAAGATGTGAACTTTGCCCACTTAATATCAGTAAAAACTGCTGTCTAAATCCTTCACAGTAATAACTCACTGGCTTTAATACTTCTACAGAGTTTTTTAAACAGAAGACTCTTGAATCAATTGCTAAAAATGAATTTTTAAGTGTCTGAGGGAGCAGGAACAGAAATGTCACCGATGTCAGACAAACTCAGTCTTGAAGCAAAAATTCCAGTAATCTTTTATCAGGATGTGATGATGGATTCTTTATTGCCATCAATCTGGATGTTTTTCTAGAAAATGCAATCTAGTTGAAACAAGATTCCCTTCAGGGAATGCTCCTTCAGAGCAATCCTATGGCCTGGAGGTCACACTCCAATCTGTTCTTCTGGTTTTATTATCAAAAAATGATGGAAGTCATATTAATGAAGGATACCCCTGTTGCATTATTTAATTACAATCTTTGCCGTAACATTTGGGTTTTAACTTTGGTAGCCCTATAAAATTCCACATGAAAATGTCTGTGTAGATCCAGACTTTCTTATAAGAAACAAAGCTTATTCTCTTTCCTGTTGTACTCTTAGTGCTTGTGAGAGGAGGTGAATATGCATCAGAAATTTTCTGAATACCTTGGATGCTGCTGAAGCTGTTTAACCATTTAAAAATTGCTTTGTCCTCAATATTAGTAAGAAAACAATTTTATTTGTATTTTCATTTATAAGGACTTGCATTCAATCTTAAAAAAGACAAACCAAAATCCAAAATACAATGTAAAGTCCTTGTAACACTTCTGCTTAATACAGAAATACAGAATTTTCTGTATTTCTGAAAAAAATACAAATTTTCTGTCATAAGAAAATGTGGCACTGGGGAGCTTGCAGAAAAGGCAACCAGTGACAGCTTTGCCTGGGCTTCCCAAAGACATGTTGCTCTCTCTGACAGGTATTTATCCAGAGTCTTAGGAATTAGTTAAAAGAAGCCAACCCACGAGTCAAAGGGTGTGTCCCCTGGCAAAGGTGTGTAGGTTTGATTTGCACTGCATGAGTACAGCTTGTCACATAAGTGTCCATGTTGAAAAGATGCCAAGCAGGACAGGAGACCAGAGGACTGCAGTTCTGTGTTCCTGCTGGGATTGCTGTGGTGAGGTACCTGCCTCGTAGCTGCTGGGAGGCCTCATGTGGAAAATGGAAGTTAGGGGTCTCATGAGTGTGAAGCCACCCTGGGCTGACACTCTTCAGTCAGTTAAACACTGACTGCCCATGTGTGGAAAGCCATTAGCCTGGAGCATTGCATTGATTCTCCCTTCCCAGTGTGTAAGTGCTTTTCTTGCATGGATTAGGCTGCATTGTCCACTTTCTGCTGAGCTCACTGCAGACTGAATTTCCTGGGGAAAAAGAATACTGACAAGTACCGTGTTTTCTTATTCTTATCTCACATTTACTTTCCTAATTGTAGCTTGGAAATGAAATATCCTTCCTGCTAATTTTATTCTTTTATATTTGGGAAACACTGCCAAGTCTGACAACTTCTTCCTTCCAAAGATGTGGTTTAAGATTTTTTTTCCCAGCTTCACAATAAAAAAAAACAAAAATGAAGAAGCATTGGAGTCAGTGGGAACGTGCATTTTGTGGCAGTGAAGCTGTGCTTATTATGTTTGGTGTAATTAAAATATGTCTGCAACAGAGGAATGGGTTTATTTACACATTTCCTAATAATTATTTGAATCTGAAAATTATTTCTGCATTGGAGTGCAAGGACTTCGAGTTGATTTTCCCAAAAGTACCTGAAGAGATATAGGTATCAACATTCAGTAAAAGCTGGGGGCTAAAAAGCCCCCATTACCTAGAAAAAATACTCTGTATTGAAAACTTCAGCTTAGGGAACCTCCCCTTTTCAAATCAGACTGCTTACTGGTTCTCCTTTAATACCACACTGGAGGTTTTTTTTGCTCAGAATATAACAATACCAATATAAAATGCTTTGAGTTTTTAAAATAATGTTTTGCTATCAAATCCAGGGAAGAAATGTTGCCTAGCTGCACTCTGGGGCTGTGTGGAGGCACTGTCATCTGAACCAGGAGACCCTTGGGCTGCTCCTGCAGAGATTGCTTAGCCTGCAGGCTCAGGAAGGTACAATTAGGAGGGTAGATGGAAAAACACCGTTTCTTTGTGCAAAATTATCCCCTTTTCTGTAGAAATAAGAAATAAATCAAGACAAGCTTCAGTAGCAATTGAACCATGAACAGCTTCCCCATGTCTTGCAGAGCCCCTTACCCATTGTCATTTGTGCCCTTGACTATGGGACTGATTTGAGCCTTGCCCCATCCCTAAACTGCAAGTTGCTTCTAGGAGGGAAGAGAGGACAAGGAGCACTGTGCAAACTGCTGTTGGAAAGTCCAGAGGAGTCTCTGCTGTAGTGACCTTGTTAGTGGCCAAACTGAACTAATATCAGATCCTTTTCATGGCATGCAGTTGGGGCACTCTGGGTTGACACGGGAACGGGTCTTCATAATATTGGCAACTTGGTGCTAAATCATAGAGACAGGAGAACAAAATTACTAAGTCACTTTAAGCACAAAACAGAATAAGTGCCTTCTTGAGATCATTATATTTACATTGGTGCTGCCTTGCTGACCTCTCAAAACTGGAGAAAGCTTTTTATTTTGGTGGTTTTTAAGAGTACACAGATGGTGTACTCTTAAATAGATAAGCTGCAGTCTACACAAGATAAGACACTTGAAAATGTTACTACAGAGTTGCATAAGTTGTGCGTTTGTCAGTTAAAATAAATGATTTCAAAGAATTCTTTCTCTACAACCTTTTCCCCCTTAACAAACATGCAGTCAATCATAGAGTGAAATCTCTTTCCCCCTGTAGATCGTGTTCCGGAAAATCAGTGATGTCAAACGTGAAGAAGAGGAGAGAATGAAGAGGAAGAACGAAGCGCCTCTGATCCTACCCCCAGACCACCCCGTGCGCCGGCTGTTCCAGAGGTTCAGGCAGCAGAAGGAGGCGCGGCTCGCAGCCGAGAGGGGGAGAGATCCGGACGACCTGGACGTGGAGAAGGGCAACGCTCTAGGGGAGCACTCCTCCGGCCGCTCGGCGCTCAAGGCCAGCGTGGTGACCGTGCGGGAGAGCCCGGCCACGCCCGTGCCATACCAGCCCGCTCCAGCGCCCGCTCCGGCCGACCAGGCGAAGCTGCAGGCCCCGGCCTCCGACTGCGCTGGCTGCAAAGTGGCCGGGGAATACCCCCGGAGGAAAGGTTGGGCCAAATTCAAAGACGCCTGCGGGAAAGGTGAAGATTGGAACAAGGTGTCGAAAGCGGAGTCCATGGAGACTTTACCGGAGAGAACTAAAGCTTCTGGAGAAGCTACCCTGAAGAAGACAGACTCTTGTGACAGCGGCATTACAAAAAGCGACTTGCGCTTGGATAACGTCGGGGAGACGAGAAGCCCCCAAGACCACAGCCCAGTCCTCACCGAGGTCAAGCATTCCTTTTATCCCATCCCAGAACAGACTCTTCAGGCCACCATGCTAGAAGTAAAACACGAGTTGAAGGAGGACATCAAGGCTTTAAACACAAAAATGACCAATATAGAGAAACAGCTCGCTGAGATACTTAGGATATTAACCTCCAGAAGAAGCTCCCAGTCGCCACAGGAGTTGTTTGAAATATCAAGGCCCCAGTCTCCAGAATCAGAAAAAGACATGTTTGGAGCTAGCTGAGGCGTTGCTTTTTAAAAACAAACAAACCGACAAACAAAGAAACACCCCCTTACGATTTTAAATTTAATCTTCCTTGGAAAAAAGTGAGGGACCAGTTCACTAACCGTGTTCCCTGTGTCTAAAAAAGGTACAGTAACAGGAACTGCAACCTCATGTCAAGATGACAGCTGACTCTGAAGCCTTTTTGACAACAAGGGTACAGTTTCTAAAGTTTTTCTTTTCTCCACTGGTGCCCATTCCCCCCTGGTCCCACTCCCTCCCTTGAGATGTTGGCGTAAGAATTCTGACAGCAGCAGCCATCCCTGTGAGCCCCAGGTGACCTCTGAGGTTTTTGGAGCATGCCTTACATCACTAGCTCGGGTTCTGCCTGTTTGAAGAAGCACTGCCATGGTGCTTTTGTTTTCAGTGTTGGTGGCTGTTTGGTTTCGGGTTGGGTTTTTTTTTTGCTGCTGCTGTCTCAGTCACCTGTACAGCATGTTAAATGTCACAGCATAATTTCATGTCTGTAATAATGCAAAGAGCAGTAGGAGATGTGTAATTCATTTCAATAGAATATGTGCTACTCAGTACTGGTTATCTTTGGGTAGTCAAGGAAGGGCTAAAAAGATGAAACAACCTGTACTTTTTTAATTGCAGACTGACATATTGCTAAAGCAATTCCATTTAACAACATCCTGTTGTTAATAAATGGGATCCTGCACATTCTCATTCGAGTCAAGGATACTGATAGTCAAAAATTTAACTACTGTCTCAGATGTCTTTGAATATTTATTCCCATCACTTTTAATTCCAGTCACTGGAGGACAGAGGGTTGAGTGTGCAGTGTACCCGAGCACAGCCCATTGCACAATGTATTGTGAACATCACTAACAGGTCCTGCAGATTTGCCTCCCCATGAAAATATACTGTGGCATTTATGTCTTGGTTTTGCTATGAATCTGCTCTTTTAATTCTTTACAAATAATTATGCAGAGGTTTCTGTTTTGATAATGTTCATTGTAGCCAAAGGCTTTACAGAACACGTAAAGATTTTAGATAGTGGCATTTTCCTCTACTACCAGATGTATTGTTCCTGATCTAATCTAGCTAGTAAGCAAATGGATAGTAGAGGTAGAAATACAGTGGTTAGTGTATACAAGTGCTGCTGTAGCAAGGAAACAAAAAGATCTGCTTCTTGAAGAAGGAGATGTTTCCAAAACTTATATTTTCATAACTGTTTTTGGAGGAAAATTGAAGCACTTTACCAAAACTACCTTTCATTTTTCATTAGGTAGGGTAGCAGAGCTGATATAATGTCTTGAGTAATCACCTTGGCTTATAGGTGTATAATCTCTTCACTGATCTGATATATAACAGTAGGTTAGAGCTCAGAAGCATGGTGCAACACTTTTGGGGGTTTTCGTTTTTAATGGAAATAGGTTCTTAACTCAATGGGGGAGTAGTTAAGTCTCATTCTTTTTCCATAGTACTAAGCCATTTACAAAACCTATTTTTTGGGAAGATTTTTCCACGCTGTGTAAGGTAGAGGTAAGGAAAACAACTGTTTAGAAAGGGTTTCTGCTGGCTGATGCTTGCACAGTGCAGTGCAGAACTGTGCCAGGCATCCCTGGGGAGGTGTGGCACCCACTGATGAACTGGCACAGTGGTGAGGCCCTGCTGTGCAAAGCTACTAGCTCAGGTCTTGAAGTCAGTATGTTTGTTTGTATCTGTTCCTGTGGTAACTGCCCTTGCTCTCAAAGATGCTGATTATTCTGAGAGCAGCACCACCATTTCCAGGTCCAGAGGCAGCTGGTTTAGGATTGGTTTTTGAGGGTATTACACTGTGGTTTGGTGTAGAAGTGCCCAGAGATTGTGAATTCTTACCCAAGGACTGAAATAGTCTCGAGAAACAGCTATTGGGATCAAATCTGTAGGTTACCTTTTTCCCTCCCACAAGAAAAGGCAGCAGAGAGGTGACTTGCTCTGAAACCAAGGTGCCATTCCCTTTATTTATTTCTGCTTCCATGTTTTAAGTTTTTCCAGTGGTAACTGGTGTCTTCTACAGTTATGCATTGTAGACATGCATTGCTGAGGAAGGTTCTCTCTGACCAAAGTCACTCTGTGTGTTTGGTGCTTTAATCACTGTAAGTGGCACCTGCAATAGCTCTGTCATAATTGCCATAAGCAATCCTTACGTCAATGGTTTCAGTCAAAAACTGTTGATTAAAAACTGTTTTTTTCTCGTCTCCTCAGTCAGTAAATTCATTGGATAATGAAATGATGCCTAAGTAAACCACAGGTGTACTGGTGTGCAAGGATTTACAGTTGATGTCCAAAAGCTCCAGCAACTATTTAGAGACTGGCTCGGAGCCAGTTTCCTAACCCAGGCAAATTCCTCACCAGCATTTTGTTCCCAACACTTGAGTTTTCTTCCTAAAATTTTTGAACCACTGAAAGCCTTGCTGAATTCAGCAAGTACCTTGTGAAAAGTGTCCCTGGTTTACCTATAGTTGGTTAAATATGGAAATAAGCTTATCCCAGGTGGATGAGGGAGGAAATATTTCTAACCTCCAAAGTATGTGCCTAGTAGTATCTCCAGAATTGTAGAAGTAAAAGTGCAGTTGCAGGTTACCTGGCCCTTTGCTGCTGACTCCGAGTTGATGTTTCTCAGTGGTATTTTTCTGTGCCCTCAGGGATATGTTAAAGGTGACTCTGGTGTTGCTGATCGCCCAGGTCTGGAGTCACAGCAGGGTCTAGGTAGAAGCCCCCTAGTTAGCCATAGCTGTGAAAAAAGGAAGACGGGTCCCCATTTGCTGGGGGTACTTGTTGTGTAACCTGACAGTCAGTATGACACTGTACCCCTGCACACCCTCTGTGATAAAGGGTGGCTGCAGCAGAGTCTTTTTTTAAGGCTTTTATGAGGCTCTTCTAATGGTTTATAAAGCCATTTATAATCCATTTGTAAAGCCTTCCAAGATTGTAATATACTCCTGAATTATGCTTACAATTTAATGTCTTTGAAGATTATGACCAAAGTTGATTTTCTTATGGTCATGAAACTCCAGAGAAACTCTGCTCCTTACAATGACACCTCCAGGGTGTCTGCTGCAGGTCAGCACTGACAGCACTCCACATCATTCACATTTGTACAGTTGTAACCAAGATTAGACCCAAGGTATTATGATTTTATGAGCTAGCAGGAACTCAAACTAGTTGTAGGAGACTGCATCATCCCTCAGTGACTTGTGTGTGTTGTAAGAGAATTTGGAAAAAATGTGCTGTCTAGGAAGAGCTTTGGTCTCCTGATTGCCTGGGCTACCAAGTGGTTGAAATTAGCAAAACTTTGCCCACTGTGGGACTACTCACTCCTTTGAACCACAGACTAATTTGGACCTGTGCTGTGTGGTGCCCAGGCTCTGCCAATGCAGCATTTCTCCTTTAGAGAGTGGTTGAAAGTACCTGTCTTTCAAATCTGTCTTTCTCCATTGAGCCTTACACTTAGATGCCTACAGCTGGACAGTGTGTCTACCCCCTGTAATTGTTCTTTCATGTTATTTGTCAGCTTTTCCTGTTGTTTCTCTCTACATGTTGGCTAAGCCTTTGCACTTAAATGATTTTCCAGCTTAGAAATGAATGATCTCTGAACATGAGACTCTCCATTAAAAGGCAAATACTTGTATATGCTATAAGAAAAAACAAACAAATCAAAAAATGTCAGTTTTCACTGTGTTCTGGCATAGTGCTTCTGCCATTTAACAACCTGCCCAATAATGTGCATTAATATAAAAGAGATGGTGTGTTCCATTTTCACTACACGATGAAATCAGATTTCAGTCAAAAGAAGGTAGTTGAAAGGAAAAGTTCCTGCTTAAACTGCATTATGCAGTACAGAATCAAGAGAGCAAAACCCAACCCTCCTCCCCTACCATGTTCAGATACATTTACTTCCATCTGGTATCCTATGTATGCTTTTAAAAACACCATTCTTGCTTTAAATCTCTTTCACAGTGCTGCCCTGAACCCCAGCGAACACCCTGTTTAACAGCTTCGAAGGTGATGTTCTGTTTCTACAGCACTTCACTTTAATGAACAGAACAAGAGATTTTACTGTGAATATCTGGTGATAGCTTTTCAATCACTCTTAACTAGCCTGTGAAAGAATTAAATACATAATTTGTCTTTACTATATAAGCAACGTGTATGATTACACTTTGTGCAGATGCGTGTACATACACACATATATATGATATCTATGTGTAGATAACTCTGTGGATTGCATTTCTGTTAAGTAGAAGAGCATCCCTCATCCAGTTCAAGAAAGGAGCTTAAAACTTCCCAGCAGACATCCACCCAATGTCCTAGTTTGTATCTTGTTAACTGTTAAAACTTTTAAGGTAATGAATTTTGGTTTCACTAGTTGGCCTCAACTTTATACTGTTAGTCTGATGAATATTGTGACTTAGAGAAGATCTGGAAAGAATTGTGACAGGAAACAGAAATATATGTGACGTGGGAAAATGCTGTATCATACTCGTTGGGAATAAGGCTCAGAAGCCACTACTTGTTGCTCACAGTACCTCTGAAGCTAAGCTGCTGTTGTAGTGCTTCTCGTGGCTGCTCCTGCAAGAGAGATGGTGGGATAAAGAGATTTATTCTGCCTGGCACCAGAGGCTGTTCTCAAGGTGCTGAGCCAATCCTTGTTTCCATGGGCAGCATAACATGGTTGGTGCACCTCTGCTTTCTTGTCCTGGTGTTAGGTGGTGAAAAGCATATTCTATTGAATTCTTCATTTCCACGTAGTCTCCTGTGGGTGTATTGGCAATAATAAAGTCTGTGTTCCAGCTGCACTTCTGATTCATTAAGACAAACGCTTTAGAGAGTCCCATGCAGGGGAAGCTCCAGAAATTTGAGGTGAGGCACAGTGGGTCACTGTATCCTCCAATCTGACATCCTTTTGACCACATTGCTGTGGCAAGCATTGATTCAATTAAATACAAGTGAAGCTTTTTGCAATAAGATATATCCAACATTTAGCCTTAAGACCCTTTCATAAGTGATATAATTCAAACTGTGATTCCATTCTCCTTCCTTCTCAATGTTCTGTAGTATTTACAGTGTTGCCTAAAAATGAAGCACTTTGATTAGCTTTCTAAATCTAGTGGAAATCACTTGCTGGTAATCACATTTCTTTCTCTATTTATTGCCTTCTTATTAGGACAATTAATTCCTCCAACAGCCCTCTCCCCTTGCAAAATGAAGAGGCATAACTATTGTCTGAACACTTTTGTATATCAGGGAGCCAGCCCACCATATCACAGAAGTGTTTCCAAGATGTTTTCTTTTTACAGTTTGACAAAGTTAATCTGAATTTACCTGCAACTGTCATTTGTTTCAAGATGATTGTTGAGTGTTGTGTAAACATATTTGCTGTGTAATCTCAGAACATCTCTGTAACTGGTTCTAAATGCCTAATGTTAAAACAGTTTGGGGTTTTCACTGTTCTGAAAGGCTCATGTTTGTTGGGTTTTTTTTCTTCTTCCCACAGAATCTGTGCCCACTAACATAAAAAAAAAAAAGAATGATTTTAGCTGTAGATGAAAGAATTTCAATAATCTTGTATCAGGATGAACTGCTATATAAAGAAATACCAAGTTTTCTAATGAATGTGTTCTCTTACTGTACCTACATGCAATCAATATTTGTCCATCTGTTGGAGACCTGTCTGCGTTTCAATATTTAGCCACCACTGCATGACACTTTCTTGCTATGCAGTTAATGCTTTGGCGCTTTACAGTGTACTTCACTTGGTTTTATCCTTTCAGAAATCCACCAAATACTCTTGGTTCTTTTCCTTTGCATTTGTCACTTTGTTCAATGAAGCATGACTAGAAAAAGAGAATGAGTAGATACTATTTTTGTGGTCAGCAAAGCAGCTGCCAGTAGCTAAGACAGTGTGAGTATGTATGTCTGTATGCATACACACTGCCTGGGAATGTTTCAGTTACAAATGCAGCCACCTACATTAACAATATCCCTATTCAACATTTTTAAACAAGCACAAATAATATTTGTAAAAAAAAAAAGTTTAATTTTATTTATTATAGTAATAAACTATTTTATACATTACAGGTGCTTTGGTGTGCTTTACTATGTGTTGAATACGTGTTTATAAGATCAACAAACGGGTTTTAAGTTATGCTTTAGGACCTCTGGCTAGTCATTTTGTTGCTGTTGTTTTGTATCTTGAGTGTTATTAGTAAGTAAGTTTGATATTGCTGTTTTGGTCAAAACTAACTGAGGTTGTCTCCTCAGATTTCTGTCTGCTGCTGTGTCTCAGTACAGTTGGGATTTACACTTTCAGGGTCACTATAAACTGTTCCTTAAAGTGAATATCCTGGCACCCCAGGCAGTGTCCTGCACTGTGGACTCCAGCCTGGCCCAGGGGTCTGGAACAGGAGCAAGATCACCAGAGTGATGAGTGGCTGCAATCTGCCTGAAGTGACCATTTGATATCCTGAAGGCACACATGTCTGTAGTGAGTCAGTTTTTTAGACTGTGTTCGCTACTCAAGTATCTCAGAACTATTATAAAACTTCTGGAAAGCAGAGTACTGGAGATCAGAGGCTTCTGCTGACCTGCCATCTGCTGCAGAAGAAGGTGACCTTACCATGGATTTCAACGAAGACAAAACCAACAGGAACAAAGCCCCTAACAGTGCATTGCCTGCCAGTGACAATATCACAACAGGCAGCAGTGAGTATTATTTTGTGGGCTGTCTTAGCAAGGAAACTAATAACCAAAGGTGATGGGAACAGGAGATCCTTTCAGGTCAGGATGGGCACATGTGACAGGATCACACACAGCAGCCAGAAGCTGCTCTGGATGTGTTTACAAAGTTCTTGTTTTCAGGATGTCAGCCTGGACACTGTGAGCTTCCTACCCATCTTTGCATTTCCTTCTCCATCCCCTAGCTTGATGTCCTGGTGAACACAGCTGTCACCTGCATTGAGACACTTCATGGGATTGTGAATCTTGTCTTCAAAATAACAGCAATGAACATAAGCTTTCAGAATACAGAGCTGAGGCCAAACTGTACTGAGAGCAGCCAAGGAGCACAATAAGGAGCTATTTTTAATACCATTTCTACATCCACAGTAATCTGTGGTGTGACAGGATCTCCAGTCACTAGCTTTGTTTCACTAGCCAGTATGAAACCCCAGCTTTCTTTTCCCTGTTACACAGTGTTCCCTGTACTTACTAGAAAAGGGAAGATTACCATCAAAAAGACATGTACTTTTTGGGGGGGGGGATGGCTTGGGTCTGTAAAGGCTGTTCTCATTTTCTGAACTCTCCATTATTTCTTTGCTTGGGCTTTTCATGCATTTTTCTTAACAGCTTTCCTGGTTGTGCTGCAAGCTTGAATTAGTGCAAAGAAGGATAGCATTGCCCACACAGTGGGGTCACCTCTGCCAGACCCTATTCCTCATTCTGTGCACCTGGGAACAATGTTCAAAGCAGGGAGGTCTTTGGGGATGAAGGGGGCTTCTGAATTATCTCAGCAATAATTGCAGGGGGTTTTGCTTCTATTTTGTTTAAGTTAGTGAGCAAAGGGCGGTACCAACCTGAAGGTGCAGAGCCAGAGGAGAGCGTGGGGTGGGAGGCTGTGCAGTGCTGTACAGCCTGCTGAGGGCTGTAAAGGAGCTTAGTGCTGGTAGTACCAGCTGTCAGAGCTTGGACTCCATGGAGCCTGCCTCACCTCTTTGCTGCTGTGTGTGCTGGGGACCCTCCCCCAGGGATGGGGTGCTTTACCCCTCCAGGTCTGTGGCCTCGTGGTGCTCAGCTGCAAGGATATTGGCAGTGACTCCAGGGGCAGTCTGGTTTGTATCTCTATGAGGTCAGAAGCACTCAGACTCCAATGGTTTTTTTGTGCATGAGAGTAAATGCAACCATAATAAGAATTATTTCTGTTTGGTGTGTGCCAGCATTGCATCTGCCTGGTGTGGGAGGATGCTTGGATCAGACCACCAAAACTTGGAGGGAGCACTGAGCCCAGTGGCCATCTGCCCCCTCTCTGAGTGAGAGATGGCCAATCCACTCCAACCTGCTCAAGAGATGGCTACTCCACTCCAACCTGCTCAAGAGATGGCCACTACACTCCAACCTGCTCACCCTTGGCATCCTAAGACTCGAGGAGATCTTGGCTGAGTTGCTTTTCATGCTCTCCTTGCTTCACTGAGGTAGGGTAGCTAGTAAAGCTGCACATCCAGCTGGAAAATGCTGAGAAGGATGGGGTGTTGCCATGGTATTTATTACTGCCAGTGGTGTGGAGGGTTTAATTGCATTAGGCTTATAGCATATGAAGAGTAACAGCAAATACTAATATTTTTCCCTAAGAAGATTGCATTTTCACTCCTTTCATTCTAATTCACCATGACTTCAGTGACAGTACATGGAAGCTGGGGGGAATAACCTGTCCTGTTCTTGAAAAGAAGAATGAGTAAAAAGCTGCAAGAGCTCCAAAGGCAGTGTTAGAGTAACTGAAGTCCTAACACATCTGTCAGAAGGAGATATGAAGATGCTTGTGCACGGCCATATCTTCAAAATACACATGCTCAAGCCTTGTCTTTTGGGTAGTTTTCTTTATTTCCTTTCCTTTTCCTTTTTGATTCCTGTTCCCTCCTCCTTAATTAAGTTCAAGCCCTCAAGAGTAGCATAGCCAGCTTTGAATTTAAGCTGCCTCATGGCACAGGTGTGGGTTTAAAACAAGATTAACTTTGGCAGGTTCATCTGTCATCACTGACTCTCAACACTTCTCCATGTATTCCCACATTCAGTTTGACACTGAAGTTCTGGAGAGTGTCCAAATAAGGTCAATGAAGTTGATGAAGGATCTAGAGCACAGATCTTCCAAGGAGCAGCTGAGGGAACTGGGGTTGTTTAGCCTGGAGAAAAGGCACACTCTTAACTACCTGAAAAGAGGTGGTAGTTGGGGGGTGTGTGTGTGTGTGTGTGTGTGTGTGTGTGTGTTCAGTTTGTTCTCTCCTGCAGGAGTGATTGATAAGACAAAAGGAAAATGCCTCAGGTTGTGCCAGGGAAGGTTTAGTGCCAGGTTAACAGTTGATCTTTATGATCTTCAAGGTCTCCTGCAACCAGAATGATTCTTATGATTCTAGAATTCCCTCCTGGTACTGATGGAGGCAGGAATGTGTGAGCAACCCCCAAGACTTTTAAGATTACTTCTATTCTACACAATGTTTATTTTCTTTTTGTTGAGGGTTTGTTTTTTTGTTTTGTTGTGGTTTTTTTTTTAATCTTTGCTCACTTGTAGAGTTTTCCTTGAGTGTGTTTCTCCTCAGGTGGATGAGGAATGAGGTGAAGATACAGCTTTGCTGTTAATGCCCCCCTGCCTCGGGGGGCACACAGCCCCTGTGAATGTCCCTGCAGTTTGGATATGCAGATCTGAGGGGGGCATGCTTTGGTATGAGTATTTGCTTTCCCAATCCCATTTTTGGAGCTGAAATACACAACCTGGGGAGAAAGAAACTGTGCTGGAGTATGTATTGCATGTATTGTATTTCTCTTCCTTCTCAGGGGTTACCACTGGGGGAAATGCTAAGCAGTGGCAGCCACTGCATGCTCAGCAGTAGGACTCAGACAGATGAACAAGAAATGGTTTTGTGCAGGCAGTTGCTCATAGTTAAGGGGACTACAGATTGCTTTCAAACCAGTCTGGTAATCTCTTTTGGTGAGTTTTGCAGTTAACTGTAAACTGCAGAAGGTATTTTAAGAAGCACTAATGATAACAGGAAACACTTATTGAACATTCTCTGTTGTGGTGTGAGGATAGGAGAGTGAAGATAATCCTTATGTAGCCCCAAGTCAAAATAAAGTATTTGTTTTGGTTTTCCTTTGGGATGAGAACACTGCACATGCAGTCATATTGAACCTGGCTGTTGGAAGTGTGCAGATAGCAACAGAAATGAAAACACTTCAACTGAAAGTTTAATTGAAAAAAAAGCACACTTTTTTAGGAAAGTGTGTAGAAACTTTATGTAAACTGCTGCATACAGTTACATTTCTGGTAACTGGCTCTGTAAAATGAGGGTGGGCATGTATGTGTTTGTAAGCAGCTTTAGCTGGGTGTGCTGAGAAGCTGCAGGCTGGTAGCACTGACCTCAGTGGTAGACCAGGTGTTGGGAGAAGTGTCACTGCAGTAAATGGAAGAAGCATATAATGCAGCTGAAGTACAGATGCTTGTCCTAGTGGTTGAATCTGTCACATTTCTTTGTCCAGGAAAATCAGTTATGGAGGAAACCTCCCTATGGCTCAGGAAAGCACCCGAGGAGAAAAAGAAAGAAAGGGTCAGAAGGTGAGTGCAGTCTGCAGACTCACTAAGGGGACAGAGCAGGGAGGGAGCAGGAGCAGCTCAGTGAAAGCACAGGACTGGCACAAGAGCACACAGGACTGAGTGCCCAGGAAGCTCCTTAGACTGGAGGTTATAATGGACTGTAGCCCTCTGAGTTACCATCTGCCAAGCAGCTGCTTGGAGCTTCATTAGTGGAGTACAGCTGCCTTCTGGAAGAAGCTGTGAGATACTTCACCCTGCTTAGGTTGTCTCTGCCAGTGTCACAAGGTACCCTTGTATTACTGCCAGCAGCCTTAAAGTTTCAAGGATTTAGCTTGGAAATGTGTAAGAAAATGTCATTTTTCTTAAAACTGAAGTTTCCTCAACCAGCACTGAGAAACAAGCAGTTTGTAGCCTGGGACATGACTGTATTTTGCATGTCGGAGCTCATACTAAACTTGCAGTTGTCCTTGCTGTCAGTGAATATTGGCATAACCATTCAAGGCAAGCAGGACATCTTCAGAGACTGAAGACTCTTTTGCAGGTCCCTTCTTTTTTAACAAGGCATGTTTTGCAGGATTCAATGAAAGGAATTCTCAGAATAAGCAACCAAGGCAGGCCAGGTGTTGCTGCTGCATGGTGTTTGAGAGCAAAGGTACCTATCTACCTCCTCAGGACACAGCTCTACCTAAGCTGGAGGCCCTGGCAGGCATCAGTGGTACTGGGCTGGTGTTGAGCTTGCTTCTTAGGCAGCCTGGTCCTGGTCAGATGTTTGCCAAGACAGGACCTAGGCCATGCCCTTACCATGTTTGCAGCACCTCCATGAGAACTGAACCTGATCAAAGGGTGGCCTTGGGCAGAATGCCAGAGGTAGGGGAAGGCAGCTAGAGCAGAGATGTGAACAAATGAAAGTTATTAGGCTGTAATTTCAGCACAAACTACCACCTCAGCACAAAACTACCACCACAAGAGTGAAGAAACCCATAACTATAAATTGCCAGGAACATCATTTAAAGAATTGTCTCATAAGTGCTTATTTTTATCCCTACAATTTGGCTTGCTGTGAGGTAATTCACGTAACTGAGCTCTTAAAACAACTCTAAACCTTCCTGTAGTGGTCTCAAAAAATCAACTGGATCTTCTTTCCTGTAAGACTTGCCTTTTAAATTCACTTAACAACAGTGTAGGTGTTTCTGGTCTTCGAAGAGCATTTCCAGTTATTCTATTTTTGGAAACTCAAATGCACCAGTGCAGGGATGGAAGTCCTGTGGTCCATAAAAATTAATTAATTTTGTCAAGAAAGATCAGCTCTAGAGGGAGTGCTAATACAATTTAAACTTCACAGGTTATAACTGAAGTTACATTTCTGCATTTTTTTTTTTTACTAAACTTTAATTTTTCAGTGGTTGGCTGAGGCACTTGTCAGCAATGATTCACCTCAGCTACCCAACCATATGTAAAGTTTTTCCTTAAATCCCTGTGGCTAGTGATACACTTTTATTACCTGCATTCTGGCTGTTGCTGGGAAAGATGTACACCACTGGTAGCCCATTTCCAGGTACCTAAGGTTAGTTGGACTTAGATCAAACTGGCCCAAGTATGATGAAAGGTAGTGCAGCCTAGTTCATGGTCAAAATCTTGACAGAGTGGGTGTCAAAATCTTGACAGAGGATGACAGAGCCTGGAAGGGGCTGCCCAGGGAGGTTGTGGAGTCTTCATCTCTGGAGATAAGACCCTCCTGGATCTGTTCCTGGGTGACTTGGTCTAGGTGACCCTGCTCTGGCAGGGGGGGTTGGACTAGATGGTCTTCTAGGTCCCTTCCAACCCCTAACATTCTGTGATTCTGTGAATCTGTGAAAGTCACAGCAGCTCAGCATCTTGCACAGTGACTATGGGTTAGATCCATCAGAAGTTTCCTTTTCCTCTCCTCCTGGTCATTGGTGGCATCCAATCTCAGATGTTCTGGCAGGACCTGGGCTTGACATGATTGCATTTGCTGGAAGTGGAAATCTCAAAACAGTGTTCTTCAAATTTTCTTCCTGTTACCTGCAACGACTGGACAAGCAGCTGCTGGTGAACCTGCTGAATTGGGTGCATTTGCACAGAACACACCCGGGCATCCGCACCTGCAGGGGGTCTGCAGAGATGCCCGCTAGAAAGGGTCTATTGTCATGCAGATCTCCTCTCGTTCTTCAGAGGTGTTGCAGCCCAATTCACAGGCTCTGCCGCGACAAGTATTTCAGCAGGATTTACATCTACGCCCGTGCGCTGAGCCGGTTATTTTCAAAGCAATAATGGGCAGCACTACTCGTGGTGGGGGGGGGTGGGAAGACTATAGAGCACAGGCAGGGGAAGCTGTGACAGACCATTCATAGCAATCTCCTCGCTCTTCACAGCTCCTCCAGGAAAATCATGCCAGTGTGCCTGAGGAAGGCAATCCTCCCCTTAGCAAGTGCGAGCTGCAACCAGCTCCAGGGAGCAATTCCACGGGTGTGCAAAAGAAAGGACAGGCCCTCGTGTTACTGCTATGCCCAAGAAAACTGATGCGGGTTCGCACCGTTAAGCTGTTTTTCTTCTGCCCTGTGATAAGCTGGTTATTCCAACTAAGCTGCTTTTAGCTCTCAGATGTGAGAGAGATAGGTGAGCAAAGCCTGGCTCACTCCCTGATCAATGCAGAATTAAAGAAAGAGCCACTCAGCATAATCTCCCTGTCCCTGGCAGTAACATGGCTGCTGGGGGGGCTTTGCTAGCCAAGGAGGGGGGTAAGGGAAGGACCTGTATGTGACAGCCACTGAAGCCATGGATTGCACTCCACTAAGCACTTGAGCAGCACTGGGCTAGGGTTCACTTCAAGTGTTGTCAGTAGCCAACGTGTCCATCCAGCTCAGACACCACCAACGTGTCCATCCAGCTCAGACACCACCTTGGGGTTTGTTTGGTCACTGGGCTCTTGTGACTTTTAGGGTCTACCAGCAGTGGTGTCCCCACACCCTCCTCACCAGACTAAAAGCACCTTCCCTTCTGTTAATGGCCAGTGTTTTGTTTTGGCAATTTCTATCTTTGTCAACTATTTAATTTGATCCTTAATTGATCTATAAAATGTGTATTTGCTTTCTAAACTCACACCATTAGGGAATGCATGTTCCATGCACTGCACAGGAGGTATAAAAGGGAGCAGTCTGCTTCTCACCCATCCTCCAGGCTTCCAGTGCATAGTAGTGTTTCTTCACAGCAGTGGAGAACTTCTTGTTCTTACATCAAATCACAGCTTTCTAAGACACAGGTCTCAAGCCAACAGTTAATTTCAGCTTTATTTATAGAAACAGAAAAGGATACAAAATTATGAAAGATATATAAAGCACAAAAAAAACCCCAAACAAAACAAAAAACAACAAAAAAAGTCCAAGTAATTTTATTTCAGAAATAAGCATATTCTAGATGACCTTCAAGGTCACTCATTTCCATAGTGGAGTAGGAATTTTTGCATGCATACAAATTGGAATCTAACCACTTTGTAGCCCCTTGTTTCATGTAATAATGGTAATCAATAAGACTGAAGAACAGACTCATGACTAATGCTAATTCCACTTAATTACAAAGTTTAAGTTGGAGAAAGTCTTGTCCTTAGCTCAATTCTTCTCAAAAAATGGAAGCCAATCTCAGATCCTTTTAATAAATTCAGAAGCTGAGAGAATCCCTGCAATCACTGTAAGTCAGTCAGGATGGGCCATGTCTCTGGCCAGCCATTATTCAAGGTAAGATTTGATTGGTTTTGGTTTCTTTGGGTTTTTTTAGCAGTCCACAGTATCTCCTAGAAATGAGGAGGGGAAATCCCCTTTTCACTGGGGGGAAAACCTTTCTCTAAACAAAAGGGGCTGGAGCTTCTACTTTGAACCAGTAAGATCCAGGCTTAGGCTCTGGGTGGGTAGAGATATGAAGCCTCTGCCCTTGTTTTTGATCAGGAATAAAGGTAGGGAAGAGAAGACTGATATAGTTCTGAGCAGCAGAGACAACAGAAATGCAGGCACTAAGCTGAAGCCTATCTCAAGCCCTATTTCTTTTGAAGGGGTATCTCCATTTCTTGTTGAAGAGAGAAGCTAGATGGGATTTGGCTGAAGCTGAAGGAGTGATGGGCAGCAGGATGCTAACTCTGCCTCTAAAGAGGTTGCAATGGCTGCTAGGGTGCAACATTGAGACAACAGAACAAGTTTTGACAGGAGTTCTCTGGCTTTGGGTGCAGGAAGCTGCTCTTGGAAGAAACTCTCTCCAGTCCTGGTGGAAAGGGACTGGAACAAGGGGAATGTCTAACTTTAGAAAGACTAACCGTACAGTTTAAAAAGCACCAGCTTGGGAGACACCCCTTGTGCCAGATGAAATTAAGGTCTCCCCTTCCTTCAGAAAATAGCACATGCTGAAGCACTCCTGCAGTCCTGATGCTTGCAGGCAAGCAAGACTTACCCACCTCTGGGCAGCCCAGTCTTTTGGCTGTTGTAACAGGTTTGGCTGTGGGCAAAGGACATGGAACAGTGGCTGATTTGGGCTCTGCAGCTCTAGCTAAGTTGGTGACACTGTATTGGACTCTTTTTTTTTTTTTTTTTTAGAAAAAGAGTTCTTAAAATGCTACTCTCAGTGGATCTTTAATACTTCAGGAGCTGATTGCCTGGGCACCAGAGAATGAAGCAGAGAAAACAGATTTACCATTAAGCCAGACCTGGGTTTCCCCCTTTCATAACAGATTTACAATAATAATAACAGTTCAATATCTTCATTAATGGTATTGACAATGGGATTGAGAGCACCATCAGCAAGTTGGCAGATGACACCAAGCTGA
>JANHGL010024754.1:0-55951 GCA_024611195.1 Ceyx melanurus | reverse complement strand
CAGCCTGCTCTAGTTGAGGGTGTCCCTGCTCCCTGCAGGGGGGCTGCACTAGATGCCCTTTGGAGGTCCCTTCCAGCTCTAAACATTCTATGATTCTATGAACAGAAAAATACAAGAGGCAGACTGAATGTTTCCCTTGCATGTGGGATTCTCCCCACCCCCCCACAATAAAGGTAATATTGTACATTTTAGCTCTAACAGAAGACAGAGAGCACTTAAAGCACGAGGAGCTGTAAGGTCATCTTTGATTAAAAAGTAAAGCTGTTCCTTGGGAAAATACCTGCCACCCTATGCCCTCTTAAAAAAAAAATAATTAAAAAATAATTCCAAGACTAAGAAAAAAGGGTGTTGTTTTAAATGCAAGCTTTTACATTAAGACATTAAAGAGAAAAAGCAGACTTTCCTACAGTAGGAAGAAATGTAGCTTAAGGCTCAACTACTGCAGTTTGTGAGAATAACAAAACTGTTCTAACTTGGAAAGCAATCAAAGAACTGATGAACATCATGCCCTTCATGGAGTAGTGAAAGTACAGGGCACAGACCTGTGTGCCCCCCGACAGAGGCTGTGAGAGATTGGACTTTTTGAATTCTGCAAGGTAAGAAAATGGGTTTTTTTCTTCAGTATCTCAAAACCAGCAACAAAATACTGGAAGAAACAAAAGCAATTTTCAATGTATATAAATTAGCTATTCTGAGATGCAATGTACATAGATTCACAGAGATGCTGTTTTATAAAAATAATTCAAAATGCACCATGATTTCTCCCCAGCCCTGGGAGAAGCTCATCATTGTCTCGGATTCAATTCCTGCATTTGCAATCCAGAATCAATTAAATGAGCTTTTGCTTTTAAGACATTGACCAAGTATTTGGTGTGGTACATCCTCCTGCAAATAGGATATCCAGTGTAGAAAAACTATCAACCCACCTTAAAAATCACTGTTTTGTATCCAGTGTAGGAAAGCCATCAGCCCATCTTAAAAAGCACTGTTTTGTGTCACTCCTAATTCACAGCACAGGTTTGCTCCCATTCAATTCCAACGTGAGAATAGCAGTAGAGGAGCCCCAGAACAGTCAGTGTTGCCCATGGCCAGCCTAGAAATAGAAAGACAATCCCAGTCAGAATAATTAACAACTGCTTCGAGTAGAAATACACTTGGGATGGCCAACTTCTGATACTGCTAATTAATTTTATTAGCAATTCACTCTTGTAAGTAAGTAGAGCAAACCCACAGAATGTGAAAGGGGAAATGTGGATTGTCTAAGCTTTTGGGGATGCCTGACCCCCTGCAGCCCCTGTCTTTTCCATTTCAAGAGAACTGAACCTGGTTTATTCCTGCTCTGAACCTCCAAACAATGCTTGTCAAATTGAAGAGGTCTGTTTCAGTCCTCTGCTTTGTAGTGGGATTGTCTATCAAGCAGATGTCTGAATGAACCCTGAGGCTTTAAGCTGGCTCTGCTGCTCCCTAGGCACAAAGGGCTGCGTGGCCACAATGAGGGGTATTAAAAATCAGAACAAATCCTGTTACCTGTTCTGAAAAATCTGTCTCTGATTAAGGCTACTTTGGATACCCTGCAGCTGGGTGTAAAAATGGATGTGTGTGCTCTACAGCCCCATGGCAGCTAATGGGGTCACAACACCATTGTTCCAGTGCAGAACAGGCAGCCCCATTTGCCTGATGTGGTTTTGCTAGATTATTTTCTAACTAAAAAGCCTAACTCTGACATATAAAACCTCTGCTGGAGAAATGGCATGTTTCAGTGTTAATTCAAATTCTTCATGAAAGCCACCATCTTTTCACTCAAACTTTTACCAGCTAAAAGTAAGTAGGAGGTCACAAGCCAGAAGGTCTATTGCTCTCCAGGGGAACTGTAGATGGAAAAAAAAAAAATCTGTAGACTTCTGAATCAGGTATATTCTTTTCCTTTCCTTGATACCTTTTCTGGCACTTCTGTTCCCTTAATCCTCCACCTCTCCTTAGAATTGATTAGATGTAGAGTTTATAGGTTGTCATTCTCAGCATTAGATGCTAATAGCTTTCAGTGTGTTTGTCTGGGGAAAGGGGGCAGGGAGGAAGGTGTTTGAGGGGTGACTTTTTCTTGGTGACTTTTTTGTTGGCAGTGTTCACAGAACAATTTTAGTTAAGTGTATGACTGGTTTTGTGCACGCTGTTCTCAAACCACCAGCAGCTGCTTCTGGCAAAAGGGCTTCAGGGGAAGACTCTGCTCTGAAGGAACCTGCTGGCAGAAATGAGAGTCCCCAGTGGCCTGAAGAAGGAATGGAGAGAAGGTCTCCAACACAATCCTCCAAGATCTCTTTCTGAAGGTATGTGTACAAGGGATTTTGCAGTCTGGCTTTGTCCAGCCTACAAGCCAATGCCAGCCTGGAGATTTAACTGTGCTAAGGCTGAGCCTTTTGCTTAGCAGCAGCAGGGCTGGCTGCCTCAGGCTTGGTCCTGCCCTTCTAGGGACTGCACATGCTGGGATCCTTCCTCCGCTCTCAAGAGCCTGGGCAGTAGGAAACTGCACCCTGGAACAGCTCCAGAAAAAGTTCATATTTTCCCCTGGTGAAGGACTGCATATTTGCTTTATAAATCTGTAATTGTTCTGGCCTTGTTTTGCAGTGAAATACAGTCTTGGAACCTGACTGATTATTCGTGGGGATATTTAGAAATATATTAATCACCTGTTCTCACAACACCCTAAAGCCAAATTATATTTTTTGTTTAATTATATGTTTCATAAAACAAAATTGCTGTGGTACTTCCAAAGGGACTTTTAACAATAAAATAGTATTTTTATTTTTTTTTTCCTTCAGTGAAATTAGGCTACTGGAGATTAGGTTTCACATTCAATAGCAAGCTAAAGCCCAGCTGTGCTCTGTCTCTGATAAAATTGCACATGAAAGTATGTCAATAGATGTAATAAAAACATACTTCTTGTGGTGGATGCTTTATACAGAGCCTGAAAGTTAAGAAAGGACTGAGTCTAGAATTGTTTGCTTCTTTTTTTTGTTTTTGTTTTTTTTTTTCCAAGAGCACTTTTGGAAATCTTGTTAGATACTTTTTTTTTTTTTTTTAATACTTTAAAGCTCTGGCACATAGAAAATCTATCAACAGTCTGATTTGCTTGTTAGCCCCAGCCAGTAAATAAGAGATTTTTTTCAAAATACATAGGTATGCACTGGAAATCTTTACTAGATGCCTTAGATTTATGGTAAGGCTCTTCCACAGTGCCCACAGTCTGGGTCCACAGAGCTCATGCCACTGTAAGGCTTGAGGTAATCCTCAAATGGAGGGAGCCTCTCCTGTAAAGCAGCAAGTGCCAGGGTTGAATTCAGCAGATTACCTCCTCCTGATCTTATTAAGATGAAAAGGGAGAAGGCAAAGTGACCCACTATGGGCTAAGGAAAAAGGGAGTTACTTATTAAAAAAAAAATAAAAATTCTTGCAACAGCTATTCTAGCAGGAGCTGGACAGATCAGTATCTCTCTACCAAGTCATATAAATAAAATGTACTCAGAAATATTAAAGAAGTCAAATCAAGCACTAAGCTCTTACAAAATGACTGAGTTAAGATTGTCTATTAAAAAACATGTCACATACCACCTTAAATCTTACAATTTCTTGACTGTCATCAGTAATTTCATTTTAAACTTGAAGGCCAAATATCATGAGGCAACTCAGACTTTCATAATCTTTTTGTAGAAAGATGAATTCGTATTTATGGATTCACAAATATTAACATCTGCTATTTGTAAGTGTCCCTTACCTGCAGAAATTTAAGATAGTTAGACTTTCCTTTTAAAAAAGGAATGCTGGGTGAGAAACAGTAATGGAGTGACAACCAAATTCTCTGTTTATACAGGTATGCTGCTCCACAATTATCAAACACAAACTCCTTTTGAAGAGGACTTTGAATTCTGTAGAGGGGTAACAGCACAACCTCCTTCCAGGGAAGTCTCCTGTCCCACCCAACCAGACAGGAGACCCTGCTGTACCTGTCACACACAATCCACTGACCAGTAGTCTTGCTGGTTTCAAATGGTATTTTGATAAGTTAGGAACTCAGCTTTCAGCATAACAAACAGGAGACTTGTTTTCATTGCACAGTCAAAACAGAAATAACACCAACTGCAACACAGCTTTTGGAGTTGCTCCTTCATTGAACTTCCCATCTCCTCTTCAAGAATGCTTCTGGACTGCAAGCACCCAGAAAAGGTCCTGTTTCTGGCTAACTCTGGATTTTGAATTGTAGGGAGCTTTCAACCCAAAACTAACAGCATGGATTGCAGGGCTCAAAAGACTAGTTATTTCCCTGTTACATCAGTCCAAATCATCTGAAGCAACATTTAATCATATATCCATAAGGAAGCTCTTTCAAATTTCCTCATCACTTACAGTAATGAGAAAGAACCCCAGCAGCAATGTTGAGGCACACACAGGTCTCACATCATCAGCAAAACACCAGGGAACAGTCTGTTGCTCCCTCCAATTTGTGAGATGTAAAAGAAAGGCATCATAGCTGCATTTTCCAGAACTGCCTTAGTAGCTTTTGGACTTTAATTCTATTTTCAGATGTGACTTGGCTGCACTGTCTTCAGAAGTCAAGTACAGGCTGGTTATTAAATCAATATAAGTCAGAACAAGTCATCTCTTTGAACAGCTTGACTTCAGGAGTGAACATTTGACTTTGATTTGGAAGTACCTAAGTTGCTCTAAGACTTGGTACTCAGGAAAATTTATTGTTAAACAAAACTTCACATGTGACAAGACATTGAATCATCTCTTCTGTAAGGTGGAATTAAGGAGACACAAGTGTGGGGAGGAGCAGGAACAGGCACTGGTTTGTCAAGCAGAATAAAAATCCAAAGCAAACCAGAATTTGAGGTCGACCTCTCTTACCTGCAAATACTGACAACCTTGCAAGATCAGTTGAAACAAACCTGTTACTAGCCCAACATTTGAGGCAGAGGATAAACTTTGGGTATTTTTCATTTTCATTTCAGGTCTGTTTGTCACTTGCATGTGGAGCCCTGCTGACCATTATAGCAGGGCATACCCAACAGCATGCATTACAAACACTGTGCAGTCTGACCCCAGATTTCCCTCTTTAGATATCTGGAAATGGAAACTCTATAAATATATTTTCAGCTGTGTCAGCATTCAGCATGCAGATGTGGGACAGGATAACTTTAAAGCACATAGAGATGATCTAATTGGTTTATACAAAATTGTTCCATGTGCTGTGCACCAAGTTTTCTGGGTAACAGTGCATTATGCAGCATGCACTGTTATTTGCACAGCAGAACAGAAACCTAATGTTCACTCTGCTGTCTTTTCACAGCTAGCATTCTTCTTCCAACAGAGCAAGAACACTGTCTGAATGAAGAGAAAGGGAAGGGACTTCTTCAGAAGAAACAGCTCATTGTCTGAAGATACTAAAGCAGAATATGAAAGAAATTATTTTCAAATCTTGCTTTAAAAAGTTATTTCTTAAGGATATTCTTGTCCTTATAATATACAAGCATTTGAGAATTTTCTATGAAACTAGAACCTATAAGAGTAAAAAACTCTATTCCCAGGTGTGACAAAAAAAAAAACCAAACAAAACCAAACCACAACCAAAACCAGAAGCAGTCATGGAAGTATTAGACCTAAGTGAAATTCAGTAAAGTTAGCTTTCATGTTTATATATATACATATATATATATATATGCCATTTCTAATCAAATTGTCATGGCCTCAGATTGCTGGAGTCACTGTTAGCAAGTTCTGTAGTGGTTTATTAGTAAGTAATTCTGTGTTACAGCTCTTCTCAAGAACAGAATTTAGAGATGGGATGATGAAATCCCATGATGAAAGCTGGCAGGAATCTGGAAACAGCTCTTGTATATGAACTAAATTATCTCTGTGATGTATCTAAAGCATCATGTGGCAAGGCCAAAAGCAGAGAAGAACAGTGATGTAAAATATTAAATGAAGTGTACTTGCCACTGTGTGTGTCTGTGGCAGAGCTGCATTGTTTGCTACACTGTAGGTGCAGCAGAATAATTTAATCAACAGAAAATTTAGCAATTTATCTGTCTGCATCATGTCAAACATGAAAGAAAAACTAAACAAAACAACCTTCCATGTTATTTACAAAAGCAGGTGAATGCTCAGGATATACCTGCCTGCCTGAATTCTCCATTTGGTCATGGGAGCCAGAAACAAATTTAATGCTACCTAACCATGCCATTAGTAGCTCTCTGGATGTTCTACAATGTAGTTCCAAAGTATTATTTCTCCTGTATACATCACATGATGTGAGCAGGATGATGATGGCAACTTCACTTTATACTGCTCTGGGGTTTTGTGGTATTATCTGACCATAATGCTGCCTTCAGTATTTTTACTTCTAAACGTTGGATATACCACAAAAGAACGCATTTTTTGCTTTCTGCTTCATGTTTTAAAATTAAAATTCACCCTCTGTTAGTATTTCCAGCAGAGGTAGTCAGTGGAAAAAAGCCTGAGATTTTAGGTAGTAATCCTGGTCGTGTGCATATTAAGTTGACTCTGGGGTAATTCAACTAAAATCAAAAGAATCATATTCATGCTACTGCTGAATTTGAATTAACAGTAAAGGAGACTTCTTGAAATAGCCTGCCAGGATCTTTCTGTCACAACTGCTAATAGGAAAGGAAAGGAAAATGAAACCTCTTCCCAGGTCTTCAGTTGAGGGCTACACACAGTAATGTGAAATCAAAGCCCACAGAATGTTAAACCTCTGTGTTTTTTATTTTTAGAACAGAGACAAAAGCATTCAAAAGCAGTAGTGTAAGTAAAGATGCATTTTTATCTGGAAGCAAGGCAAAAGAGCTACTTCTTCAAAGTCTTGCACAAAGAAAACATTGTAGAGTCATGAATCTCAGAAATCATAGAATTGTCTGGATTGAAAGGGACCTCTAGAGGTATCTAGTCCAACCCCCTGCTGAGAGCAGGGACATCTGCAACTAGAGCAGGGTGCTCAGAGCCTCCTCAAGCCCCACCTTGAATGTCTCCAGGGATGGGATCTCAACCACCTCCCTGGGCAACATGTTCGTGTCCACCACTCTCATGGTAAAGAACTTCTTCCATATTTCTAATCTAAATCCACTCCTCTCTAATTTAAAACCATTGCCCCTTGGCCTTTCACTCCAGGCCCTTGGAAACAGCCCCTCTCCAGCCTTTTGATAAGCTCCCTTCAGGCACTGGAAGGTGCTCTAAGGTCTCCCCAGAGCCTTCTCTTCTCCAGGCTGAACAACCCCAGTCTTTCTGGGTAGGTACCCGTGACTGAGGGGATAGAGGAGAAGACCATCTGTGCTCCCAACCCCTTCACCAGTTGTCCCAAGGCCCTGAAGTCTCTCTTGATAGCCCTCAGTTTTCTTTTTTCAAGACCATCACTGCCTATCTGGAAGGTCAGTAATGGATAACCATCTGTAGGTAGTATCAGGGTAGGAAGTTTCCTTCCCACATCCTTAACTCTGATGCTGGGGAGACCAGAGGGTCAGGTCTGTATATCAGCCCTTCAGTTCCCTTTAGAAGGGAGTTACCTATAACAATGACTCTCTTTTTTTGGTGGAAGATGATTGTATGCTGGATTAGGGCTTCCTTAGTTTTGGGAACACTTTCGAGCCAGATAATTCATCTTCCTCACTTTGCAGGGCACCAAACCTGTTCTGTAAGGGCACCTGGGAGGTTGGAGGAATAACAGAGGCAACATTCCTGCTGTGCTGGGCAGGAATTTGCTGCCATTGCCCCCCATCAAGGCAGCTGTGTAAGGCAACAGTTGATTCACTAAACATAAACTGGCTCACTATACATAAGGAGAGCACTACCCTTATCATGAAATGTCTGCTCGGGTATTCCCAGCACAACCTCCTTAAATTTGGTGTGAACAATTCTGAAAGGATAACACTTGCAAAGATTTTAGGGCATTTTCCACTTGTGATAATTTGCTGAGACTATTAGAGATGCCAATCAAAACATCAGAGCCACGAGTCTCCTTTCATTATAGTTGCAAGATGAAACAGTAGAAAAAAGACCTAACTCCCCAGAACATGAACATCCCAAAGGCAGAGCAGGGAAGGCTGAAGGATCCTGAGGTGAGCATCTACCTCTTCCTGAGCGTGAGATACTCTTGTCATATAAGAAGAAAGCCATGCTGAGCAGTCAATTAACTTCCCCTCTACTAGAGCTTGAATTTTGGGAAGATTTCTCCATCAGGTTGATTGGGGTTCTTGGCTCGAGGTTCATATGGCAGCCTTTTTGCATACAGCCAGACTTCTACTCTAGCCATTTGGGAACTCTAGAGAAATCAAGATTATATACTCTCAGAAGCAGAGGATTTAAAGCAGGGATTCAGAGAGGTATCATCAATCACCAGCAAGCAAATATTTGGGTAAAAAGGTGAAGTACTGTAATTTATTTCCTCAACCTGATTTCTGGATAAGGTACCCTGGAATAGTCATGAATATAAGATGCTTAAATGACCATAAGATAATGAATTTGTAAATGTGAAGAATAATTTCAGGATTAATTATTCACAGTCCCCTTTCTACCTGCGACACACTTTTTAATCTACAGTTTTTCCTTGTCATCCACAAAACCATTTCAGTTCCCAGACCACTGCAGCAATCCTCTGATGCTGCCTTCTCCCTTCACAGCATTAAGAATAAAAAACAAAACAAACCAGAGAGCCTGACAAATGTAACAGCTAATTACAGATATGCTATCAATAAACAAACTGCAACTTCATATCACAGAGCTCTTGTAGCTGAAATATTCTCTATAATGAAAATTATATTACCTGTTAGAGCTTAATGCAGTAAGAGAAGGGCTGAGAGCACATGGGCAATTTAGAGGAACACTTCATTTGGGGTAATTGCTGTGTCAGTGTAAAGCTAGCAGTACATGTGAGGCTGGTGAACCAAGTTCTCAATAGAAATCCAAACATCCTGAGGGATGGAAGTGCATAAATAAGGTAAGCAGGCAATCTTGCTGTTGTTTGCTGAGCTGTAGCAATCGATTCGGGACTAAGGCATTTCTAAGGCTGCTGCTCTCAGGTTGTATGAAGTTACTCCTCTTCCACTTGTCTTGTTTTCACAGCTTTGCCAAAGGGCAAAGAAAAGGGCTGATGTAGAGCTAAGGCAGCCCTTCAAGGACAGTGGTGCCTGAAGGCAGAGATCAGCCAACTGCAAATGTTGGCAGTGAACTATCTCCATCACACTGGTGCTCTGGCACATGGAAATGTTGCATGCAGGTTATCTAGAGGAGAAGGGCCACAGAGGGTGGACCTTAGTTGACCAGTTTTTGCTAAAACAATTGTTTCACTTCTCACCTGTGCAAGCTGACCTGGCCTTGATGCAGTCCATATAGTCGTAGCAAATAAATAGGAAAAAAAATAAATCAGTAAAATACTTTAATTACAGGTGGTTTGTGGGCTAATTCATTTTAATTCTGGGGAAAAAAAGAGTTTGTTAGTCCACCATCATGACCATTTGAAACAAAGGAAAAAAAACCCTAACTTGAAAGATTAAAATATATCAATATTTCATTAACATCAAGGATAAAATTAGACATATTGCTTGTATATTCTCAGAAAACACAGTTTGGATTTCAAGAATGTATCTAGTGAGAAGCAGGCTCTTGCTGTCTTTACCAGAACTAGTGGGGACATCCAGCTTGTATTTAACTGTATAAAAGTTTATTGCTGTGCCTGATGATGACTTCTCAGCTCCACCTTGGCCCTTCCTTATCACAGCTGCCTTGCCCAGCCCTGGTTGTCCCCTTGGCCAGCTCTGGTTGACACCAGCAGACTGCCTCTGCCCCTTGCATGTTGGTAAGAGCAGGGTTCTGCTGGCTTTTTTGCCTCTTTGCTCCCCCTTCCTGGTGGAGCAGCATCCCTGGAAGAGTCTCAGCTGCAGCCCCAATCACCGTGGGGTTTCTCCTACTGCTAATTTCACATCTCATGTGGGAAAAACATAATGAGAACTGGCTACGAAGCAGTCATTTCCATTTGTAAATGGGATAGCACAAAGGAAGAAATGAGAACAAATTTCCATATGTACAGTCCCTGCTAAACAATCATCCCTGCAATCCTCTCTGCAGCATGTGTGGTGCATGCTGCCTTCTTTATGGGATCAGTCACACAACAAGAATAATTAATTAGTCTAGGTACCATCACAGCAGCTCAGAGGATCAAGTATTACAGAGCTGGATCTGATTTGTTTTATTGCAAAGATCACAGTTTGCATGCAATAGTGGAGCCACGTAGATTAGTCACATGGCATATAATTTGGGGCAAATTAATGAAAGACCCATCTCAAGCAGGCCCAGCCCATGAGCAAACATCTTTATCCATCACTACGTGGCAAAACAACACTTTCTTCTGTAGACATTTGGAAGCAGAACACCAAGAAGTGAACAAGTAGCCCACTGAAGGAAGAGGGCATGGTGGCTACAGAGGGCTGGCCTGGCACAGCTGATGCCAAGGATGGAGCAGCACAAAACCCAGTTCATGTGGGTATGAAATGCCTTGGCCCAGGGTGGAGTGTGCACTGTGAGGAAAAGCCATGAGGAGCAGCTCTACAGGTGCTGGATCTAAGGTCCACTTTCCCTGTTATTGTCATTTCTCAGGCCACCATTATGATCAGTGAATGACTCAATGGTAATTGGGCCATGCAGTTAATACTTTTAAATACTTTTAAACACTTTTTAGTGTAAGAAATGTGAAAATGATGTCTTTTAATACCTGAGGTGAATAAAATATCTTATTAGAGCTGATCAAATTAGATGGGCAGAACAAAAACTAGCCATGTAAAACAAGTTGTCAAGAAAGGTAGTTGTGATTTGGTAGGGCATGCAGTAAAAATATGAGTGGGGTTAACTGGACCAGGAGAGGCTTCATTTTAGTTAGGATTGCCAAAGCTAGAGGTTGGCAGCCCCTGGTTTGTTGGTGAAAGCATGTTATCAAAGGAAGATGTTGAGGTGCTCATCATTTACACTGATTAGCAGGAAAAGATCATCATATTGGGAGGGAGGGGAAGCCAGGGAGTATGGCTGAGCCTCCTGAAATACATTATTTTTCTTCTAAAGACAGTATTACTCCTGATCTCGATAAGGAGATGAATGCCAGGTTCTCTGGCAATAATGACTATACCTTACAGAGAGGATGGAGGGTTCATCTTCTTCCCTTTCCTTTCAGTTGGATCTTTGTCCTGGGTTCAATTCAGGTTAATCATCACGAGCAGCTGCTGGCCCAAGCAGTTGGGAAGGGCCACAGCTGGGGTAAGCAACCCAAGCAGCCAGTGGGCTGCTCAGTACCATAGTGAGTCAGGCCCCTATATAAGGGCAGGGCTGGGCCAGCCTAGAGATGCCTGTTTTCAACTTGCTTTAGCATGGAGCTGCAGTACAGCTGGAGCAGGGACAGTTGGCATCTTTGGCACAGGTAAGGCCTTCCTGGCTTCTATTACTTGCTTTGTAATAATTTCATTAGTGCTGTAATTAGTACTGTTGTTTTATTTTCTCTTTGTGTTGTTTTACTCCCCTGTCTATATCTCAACCTTTTGGGTCTCACCTTTTTCATACTGATTCTCCCTCCTCTCTCAAAGGAGGAGGTGTGGAAGTAAGGTGGGGAGAAAGAGGGGGGTGGGTGAGTGTCTGTGTGGTGTGGAGATACCAGCAGAGGCTAAACCACAACAATCTTCTACCAGTTCTACATGAGTTATTATTAAAAATAAATGCCTCTTGTTGAGCTACATATTCTGGATAAAATGGAAGCACTTCTTGAAAGCTTGCATGGTCACTGAATGTAGCTTATTTTACACAGGAAAATGGATGTTTAAGGATAAAAGTATTTATTCTAATGATTGTTTACTCTAATTGGAAATCTTAAATGCACATCTGGTTGTACAACCACCATATATGGCCTTACTTATTTTTAAACCTTTTGAATGGTACTGCCACACTCACTATAGATTTTTCAAGTTCTACTGTTTGGATCAAATTTTCAGACATAAATGTTAGCATGCTTCGTATCTGCTCACACTGTATTCATCATATGGGCCAAGTTTGATCAGATGACCCTCTAATTCCCCTCTGAAGAATTCCTTTGCATTGGGAAGATCTCAGTGTTCACTTTACTGCAGAACTGCAATGTAACTATGGATAACAGACCTTCCTCTGTCCTTTAGTGTTTCAGGGGCACTGGACTCAAGTGAGGAGCTCAGCTGCAGTCAAAGCTTGTCATAACAAAGAAGCCTGATTAAATAAGAGAAATTTACAATTTGGCAGAATCCTTCAGCCATTCATAGAAGTCAAACACAATACTTTGTGTTTTGATCAGAAATTCTGCTTAAGTCTTTGACTTCACATCCCTGATGACCTTTAAATTGCATTTGAATGTATTTCAATTACCAAGGCAGGAAAATTACCCTTGCAATTGAATCAAGGTCATTACCAATTTACTAACATCTCCACCTTCTTATCTCCCAAAGTCTCTGTCTATGGCTTTAGCATTATATATTATCTTTTATTCTTTGAATAGTGATGTTGCTTAATTTGTTTTAAAACCTAACCCAATGTTATAATTGTTGGGCGGAATACCTGAGGCTGTGGCTCATCTCCATTTTGATTTGCTATTGGAGGCTTCAAAACACAAACAGAAGTAGGGAGAAGGACAGAAGCAGAGGGTGACTCAAATGCATTGGCATCATTCTAGAAAAAGACTGGAAAAAAGAGAGATCAAAGGGTTAAAGTGATCAAGTGAATATCCAGTAAGAAGGAAGAAATGTCAGAGGTAGATTGAGAACTGAATTAGGGAAACAGTGACAGAGAAAAGATGGGATGCAAGAGTCAAACTCACAGATCTGAAAAATAACTCTTCACTGAAAAAAAGAAGCTGTAAAAGGCTTATTAAACTTGTCAATACTCATCTAATGGCCTGGTTAGGAAAGGACCAAGAATAGGCTCCATTAGGCAACAAATAGTCCTAATTAAATACATTATGGAAGAGTAAAACATCCACATCCTCTTGTTAATCAATACTTCATTTTTAGAAAAGGAGAGGTGGGAAGACTCCATAACAATGTATGTTTTCCACATCTTAGGTGTTAGTCTTACAAGGAAAAACAAGCAAGGCTCTTAACACAATCTTCCACTCCTCACCTCTCCCACTGGAGAGGAGAATGTTGGGGGGTGGAAGTAAAACTTTTGGGTTGATCTAAGTGCAGTTGAATAATAAAATATAATCATACAATATGATAGGTCCAGTCTTTGGAGCCTTCTTTCAGAGCTAATTATGTCAATTTTGTTTCAGCCTGAAGTTAGTCTGCAGTGAAGAATTGTAGGCTTAGTGCAGGGTGATTGGCAGCTTAATTATAGTTGTAATCTTACTAATGCAGAAAAATTTTATTGTCTTCCCTTTTGAAGATATAAGTGGACTTAATCTTGTATCTCAATCAAGCCTAGCAGAACATTAAATACAAGTGCTGTCAGTGGCCAACTTCTTTAATGAAGGCAGCAGTGTATGAAGCTGAATTGAATTATTAATGAAATTACTCCTGCAGAACTCACATGATGGTAGAAACACTGTAAAAAGGTGTTGAGTAAATGTTAACATTTTCTAACAAAATAACCACTATCTTTGATTAATGGAGATCAAATCAGACTATACCTTAATTTAGAGTCATCTATAAATTGCCATGGAAATAATTTGTCATCTTTTAAAACCAGGACCAATTTGGCAAAGTACTACATGTAATACAGGGTCTTGATGTGATTAACTTTGGTGACTAAAATGCTCACAAAGTGTGTCCTTGGCTAAGCACAGCACAGCCATGGTCTCTGTTTCAAGGGAACACTTGAAAAGGCAGCACTTTTAACATGTTGCATCTACATGGGTTTTCTTGGTTGTTTTTACTTTGTTAGTAGGCATGGTATCAATAATACCTATTGCTTTTGTTGGGTTATTAAGTGTATTGGACTGGATTCCCAAAGGGAAATATTATTTTCCCTACAATGAGGGCTTCTGTTAGAGGCTTGCACTGGAGCTGCCCCTGATGCTGAGGTCTCTGCCTCCACTGGAAGATGCTCCAAGGCTCAGTTAGAGTCACTTTATAAAATCTCCAGGATTTTCTGTATGCATGCAGCTTCCATATGCCTCTGTAGCAGAATGGAAGAAGTCCCCTCCCTGATTCACAGACTACAGTTGCTTCTTTCCAGTAACTGTTTAAAGTAAATCAGGCTTTCCAGTATGGTCCAAACTAAACCAAACACATCCTACAGACACTTCAAGCTTGTCTTTAGCATTCTCTAGGAGACCTCAAAAGCCATGTGGAAGACATCTCACTACTCCACTTTACCTGAGCAGGCAGTAAAGGTGATGGCAGATTCTTTCAGATGAAGAAAAAACTCCACACAAATAAAAAATGAGAGCCTCAGAAGACCCCTAACCTATGTGTGACAGACACAAGACAGACAACCCTGGGGGAAAAAAGGACTGGACAGAAGGAGCTATTTTGTCTCACAAGATAAATTTTGTTATTTCTTCTAGACTGTCATAGTAGGTAAATATCAACTCTCCTAGCTCCTGTCCTCAGCTCACAACCTCTTATCAGCAATAATGTTACTTAAAAAAGAAGCACGAGCTGTCTATTTGCCTGTGATGCAAGAAGCAGCTTCACTGGGAGACAGCAGCAATGCTGACTGCAATGGAAAGAAGACACCATCTCAGCAAGGGATTGTGACTTTTTAAACAAGGACCTGACTTTTCTAAGCTTGGCATAGGTGGAACAAATTGAGACCTGCCTAATTCATGGCAACAGCTGGGTATGACACGGTGGATTTTTCATGCACTGCTATCAGGGAAGGCTTTATTGGCAGATCAAGAAGCACATAAACCAATGCACTGAAAGGATCTTCTAATATTATTTTGTTTCTGCTTCATGATCAGTTCTGGCTCTCCCCTCTGTGCTCCTGAGCTCTGTTCATAAACCCCAAACAATTTGGTGGTCTAAGCAGGGCTTTGAAAAAGCACATGATGGAGTGGAATGAACCAGCTTAACTACTACTGAATGACAGCAGGCATGAAAGCCAACATCTATTCCCAGTTCTGCTACTGGCTTACTGCTTCTCTCTGTGCCTCTTTTTCCTTTATTTATCCTTTATTTTTAAAGCAATTGGAATCACAAAATTCAAGTGTACAGCATAGGGTTTAATCCCTGTTCTATGTAATTTTGCTGGTAGAAGTTACAAGAGTATTCCTGGCATTATATGCTGTTTTAATCCAAGGAAGAGTTTTACTGACCTGGTACAATGAAGGGATTTGTGAGAGATACTTCTGGTACAGCCTGTGGGTATCCCTGTACTTGGGAAGCTGCCCTGTGCACAGGTATGGCCCCAAGCACATGAACTAAGAATACAGAACCAAGCAGCAGCTAGACAGAAATCCTTCTGTGGCTTCTCCCTCTTTGAGAAGTGCTCCTCCAAAGAAATCCCAGACTATCTCCAGACATTCTTTAAGAATTCATTAGTCTTGAGAAATTTGGCATCTTCAAGTTCCTGAAGGTACTCTGTATCCCTTAGGGCTACCCTCTCCTAAATGCAGTGGACCAGAGCTTAATTACTGTGGCTTTCTCTCTAACTAGAGCTAGCCTCTGTCCCTTACACCAACAGGGAGCCTTGAGTAATTTTCCCCCAAGAAGCACAGTTTGTTGTATTCTGCTGTCAAATATAAAATAGCTTTGGCTCCTTCAGATTTTTTTTGTCTTGCTTTGCAGCATGACACAGAATCAAAGGCATTGTGCATTGAACTTCTTATGTGACAAAAGGCACAACTGCCACTACACAAGGTGAGGCAGCTGCATAGCTGAAAACAGCAGCTCCCTGCAGAGAACTGATGGGACAGAACTTGGACTCACTTGTGGAGTGAGGCAATAGATCTTCAGCTCAGAGCAGCAAGTGTATTGAACAGCAAATGTGTGAAAGTCAGCGTGCAGCTTACCTCAAATTATCTTCTAGTGAGATGGCCTCACTGCTGGAAAACTTCTTAAGAACACCTTCATGGAGTTTCCTATGGCTAGGAAAGTGTATGTGAAACAAAACCAGCTTATTAAACATTATTATATAATGTTTAATGTAACTGAGATAAGATCCTACTAATATTTTCTTATGACATCACAAAGCTCAGATTTAGCTAGTATTTTCTTTGTAGAAAATAGGTTAACCTGAAAAAAAAAAAAAGATCCAGACATTTAAATCTGGTACTGAGAAAATGGGATTTTGAAACGACCCTTAAAAGAAATAAGGGTGAGTTTTTGGAGCATGATTGTTGTATGGAGATGAACATTCCCAGCAACTCAGACAGAATTTAAAAGCATTCAATAATTTGGGGGACTTGGCTTGAAAGCAGCTGAAATGTTGATGCCTACCTCACCTTGGAAACATAGCATTTCCTTGTGATGTTTATTGGGCTCCTTCACAGCTATGAATATATGAAAGGACCTTCTGTCCCAGTAATTCCTGCATCTAGCAACTTTCTCACTGCAGCACTTGGTTACATTACAGCTACCAATTTATGTAGCTGCATTACCAATCTGTGCAGGGAAACTGTCCCACCCTTTCACCATCCCCACTGTTCTCCTCCAGATCCTGGTAAGCTCTGATACATGCTTTCTTGCACAGGGGAAAGGCTGCAGGGACTTCAGAGCTCAGCAGTAGCCTGAATGTGAATAGCAGAGGGTTTCACAATTTTAACAGCATGGGAATACTGTGGTGTGGAAAAGAAGTCCCTTACAGGAGTGCTGAACATGGCAGGGCAAAGCAGAAGTACCAATTGCAGGTGGAACTGTCTCTAGAGCAGATAAGAGCAACTGTCTGAAAAACAAGGCCATACAGCTAAGCTGTCATCTTGAAATAAATGAAAAAGATTAGTGCAAAATAACACAATAGCAGAGCAGGGAGGGCAGAAGGGCAAACACTGCTTTCCATATTGTTCAGACAGCAGGCTGCTGACTCAGAGCTATGCCATAAATCCATAGATGCTGTGAGCCTTCTGATGACCATTGATATATGTGCTGCATTTATTAACTTGCACATGGGATGCTCAAGCAGCACAGAAATCCAACCTGGAACATCCAAGCCAGATGCCACTTTTGGAGCTTTGTGCACCTACTTTCATATCAAGACAGAAAAGTTTGCATAAGTCAAGTTATGGGCAGAGCACAGCCATCAGAAAATGGTGTTCCCAAGAACAGAAAATGCTCCTGTTTGGAAACGTCCAACTTGGTTGTGTGCACTTCAGCCCCACACCTGGATGTGCCTGAAGGGTTTTGGCTGATATTTTTCTGCTAGGAATTGGCCTGAGGGAAAGCAGAAATAAAAACTCCAAGACTCAAAGCAAATAAAGAATTAACAAGCTTGTAGTGAGAAATCTGACGTGCTCCTAGTCCTACCTGTAATACATCAATTGTGCTTATTTCAGAATTACTATAATACAGAAATAGTCTTTTTAGACAATATTAGTCTATTTTTCTGATTTCACTATTAGACAAAACTCAAACGTATGCAGTCTTATTTTAGCATCAAAAAGTACTCGTGGAGCAAAATTTCTATATATGCAAATGTGTAGAAATATTTCAGTAAATAACAGATTCTTTCAGCATTATTCTGCCCCTCAGTTCTTATTCAGTATCTGTTTTTAAATAGTAGGTAGGAAAACTGCTTATAGTTTTAAAACCAAAAAAGCACCTCAGATTTACTTCAATATGCTATTGGAATTTTCATTAAGACTTTTTTTTCTGATCTTTCCCATCTCCTTTCCACTTTAAAAGATCCCTGGAGGTGGCAGAAGCAACCACTGTCAGACCCTCCTAAATAAGAAGCTCCAGGTTTTTTGAGGTTTTTCAAACACAGAAAAACACCAGCACAAACTAAGAGCCCCAGGAACCCATTCAGAACTAAAAGATGGCTCTCGGAAGAAAAAAAAAAAAAAAAAAAAGGTTTTTCAGGAAATAGCGCAAAAGTGTACAAAACATCCTTTACCCACAATTCTTTCCCAAGACTTAACATCACAATAATAACATAACAGTCAAAATGGAAACTGTATTTTCTACTCTGAAAAAAAAATTAATTTCTGTTAGTTTTATGAACTCAGGTATGCATTAGTTCAGCCCACACCCTGGATGGACTCCACAGCTAGGGCACAGGGCATGCTGGAGCAAAAGCAAAGCAGAGCAGTCCCTCCAGTTCCACAGCAGGAGTATTTTTCCTCCATGTGGTTTTACATGGTAAATCCAGATTGCTGCTCAGCCACAGTTGATAGTCACCTTTCCAAAATCCTCCTCAATATTTAATTCTGCATTTTCTTAGTTTAAGCCAAGTCAGTGCAGCAGGAGACCATGTGTGAAGAAGATAAAATGGGAAGATTAACAAAAACCAGCCTCTCTGTGTCCACCAGACCTCTTGACCTGAAAGATTCACAACATTAATGCCTGGCACTGAACTACAGCTCCAACATCAAAGTGCTTTACAGACCCCACATACTCTGCAATAAAAATCTCTAGGAATATTAAATGCTCCTCTGTCAGGGCGACCGTGTCAGTAATTCCAGTTTAAATGCTCCATGGCAGGAGATTTCCACCAGTTTCCCTGAAGGCTTACTCCTAATCTCAGAGATTTTGCTGTAAAAAGGTTTCAGAGCCTGTAACTAATTGAGCAATTGTTGTGTGGTAAATTTAGCCTCCTGCAGATTTAGCCACAGCATCCCACTGGACAATAAATATGGACAATATGTACAGTTGTTGGCAGAAAGCAGCCAGACTCCTCCTGAAATTTGTTTCCATGGCAGATGTGAAGGACTGTGAAAACTTAAATACAGCAGTAGAAGGAGCCACAAAGGAGAAACAGTTCAAACTTAGGATTTTTATTTTATTTTGAGCATGAAACAGTAAGTTTCATGGGAGTAAGTTATTTCCTACCTAATTGTCAGTTGCTATTTTCTTAGGAGATGTGAAAGCAGACTTTCTTTAAAGTGGCTAAATACAATGTGAGTTTAAACCCAGTGTTTCTAATCTTCCTTTTTCTCACCTACAAATTAAAGCTGGCAGAGTGTAAGAGCTTGGTGCTAAAGGAGTCAGTACAGGCCAGACTTTCTGAAGGCCTTTGATATCAAAAGGTGCTGACAGGTTCTTCTGTGCTACTGAAAATTCCCCTTAACACTGTCTCCTCCTGTCATTATGTTATTATTTGTTTGGGAAAAGAAACATGATGTTTTGTACTGACCATCAGAAATTTTTTTTGAGGGGAATAACGAACACAACAAAAATTGAAATTCATTCCCTGAATTTTCTTCCTCATCTACTGTAAGCATAAGGTCATGAAAGGATGTAGAAAGTGATGTAATTAACTTTGGACTGAAGTAGACTTACCACTTCTCCTTTGTTTTCCTCCTCCTGTTAAAACCCATGAAAACTTAATGACTATTAGACCTATCAGCACCCTAGAAACATTCATGTTGCAAAGAGATCTCTGAATTTCACACCCTTCACCCCAAGCAGAGCCCATTTCCCACTCGTGGTTAGTGCATGTGTGCAAAGAATATTTGAAAAAAAGACTATTCTGAAAAGCACTTAAGACTTGCCTAATATTTATGCATCTTTTTCATGTATGTTTTCAAGAAAGTGTAACAAAGTTCTGAGTACCCATGCTGAGTAAAATCTTCACTTGCTTTACACAATGTCTTATGACTTACACAGGTGCAGGAATCTTTTTATATTCAGATCAGGAGCCCTGTCCAGACATTGTTTTCACCTTGGAGCTATGAAAAATCAAAAAGCTCATGTCCTCTTTCCAGTGGTAAAAAGCATCTGTCCTACTCCTACTGGATTATAGATGCTAAACAATGAAAATCACCGAATTTTTAACATTTGGTCTCTACTTATCACTACAGTGGAATTGCAATATTTTTTTAGCAGGTAAAAAAAAGATGACCTGAAAATCCTGAGGATCAGCAAACCCTCCTTTCACTCTACAGAATTCTGGTACAAGGAGACAGTAATGTTAACATTATGTAAGATTAGAATATGGTTAAAATATAGGTAAATGTTGTGAAGTCTGAACATGAGTTATAATAATAATTATTATATTTGCAAAGTTTTGTCAAAATAACTTCAAAGAGAAATGTTGTTACACCGAGGAGGTATAAATATGATAAAATACAACCTGATTATCCATCTTCTAGGAGGTTAAAGGTGACATTTCTTCAGTTACAGAAGGACAGGGACTGTTTAGTTCATTTAAAATTCACAATTAGATTTTGACTGAACAGGGTAAAAACTGAAATGCAGCACTCAGACACCCATATCTTTAAGAAGATTACTTCCAACTACTTTTAATTAAACTTAGTAAAGACTAAGTATTTTCTTAATTTTCTTAATTATATTATACTATTAATATATAATATATATAATATTTCTTAATGGCAAGCTTCATAGAGTACTGGTAGTTAAATTGCTCTGCTAAACAGAAATTATGTGGATTTGAAATATCCCAGCTATTCTTTCTCTTAAGACACTTTCATTAAAATATTTCCTGATGCTTAATTTTCATACACACTTTACAGCCATGTATAACAGCAGAGTTCTTATTCAGTGGATATTATTTACATATGGCAGCAAATACAGACAATTATTATAATTTTTTTTCCTTCTTTTCAGGAATCAAATCAAGGGCTTACTGGTCTTCAAATTGATTTAAAAATATATTATTGGTAAATAGATATGCAATTAATTTCTGTCCTGTTTGAGAAACAATATACTGTACTGATTGCTACTTATACACTTGCAATGTTAAGATTTTACTACTTTAATCTATTTAAACTTGAGTTTCATTAACATTATTAGAAATGAACTGCTGAAAAAAGGGCATGAACAAAAGTGAGAGAGGTGCTGAAGCTCTGTCCTTCAGCATTAGCACACACAGAGGAAGAAAGGCAATACCTTCTGATGCTACACACACTTGCATTTCCTCCCTTATACCATCGTCCAGATATTCTGGATTTCTAGCTTATTAAGATAAAAGAAAAAACAGCAGCAGCTGCATCAAAAGCTTTTTTTTTTTTTTTTTTCTTTCTCATGAAATTGTGCTAAAACTTGTTACTATCTATTTTTGTAGGGAATAAGCTAAGGATGCTCTCTAGTTCTTACAGGAAAAGTCTGCCTGGCATTAATCAGTATTACCTGCAATGAGATCTCATCACAAACACCAGCTGAAAAAGCAAAAATGAGCTGCTTTCTCATTAGTGGAGAAAGCCTCAGCCAGCTGAGTGTGAGCTAGGTGAGCATGTGCCTGCACTGTTCCACCTCTGGGCTTCACAAACAGCTTTTCCATCTCTAAATGAGATGCTGCATCTCATTTCCCATAACACAAAGTGTGTGCATGGGTGTGCATACACCTGCATGCCCAGGCTACCTCTGAACCTGAACAGCTAGAAATGCTGTTATGAGACAGCATTGAACCATGGTTACTGATTTAAAAACATGCCCAGAAATCCTACAGAGTGAAAATGTCTTGCTTTTTCTTCTCTGAGAAGACACTGTTTTAAAGTGAGAACTGCAACAACAATATTTTGTGTATTCATGAGTATATTAAGCAACCATGCTCAAGCACAAACCAGCAGGCTCTAGTGGTTAAGGAGAGAGAAAAGATGAAAGAGCCTCCTTTTTATAAGCTCAGATCTCTTGTTATATTAACTGCATTTATTACACATTCAAGGGGATTTTAATGGATGCCAGACCAAGAGAAATAACCAATTACTTTAATTAGTTTTCCTTCAAAACTACATATAAAAATGACAAATAGGAATGGTGAAACTGATTTCCATATGTCTGTTAGTTCTCAATGAGTCAGTCTCAGTTTTATTATTAAATCTGCAGCATGGAACAGATTATCACAAAAAGAATTGTCATTCTTCTGTGTCACTGTCAGGGATATTGTATTCTGGTAAAACCAACAGGTTAATTAGTGAACTGGCAATTCATTCAACCTGCTGGCAAATTAACAAATTAGGATATGTACATTTACTAGGGAACACCTGCTTTTAACTGTGACACTTAGGATCAAAAAACCCAAGATCAAACCATGAAGACAATGCTGAAGGCTTTTTTTCTCCCTATCTCTTTCCTCACTGCAGCTGTGTATTTTCAACCTTTTCTGTGATAATTATACTAAACTGCTTTGTGTAAAAATACACCCATTTTTTATTATAACTCAGAAAAAAATGGATCTCATCATTAAATAAAAATACACTATGTGATTGCTTCTAAAATGTCCTACTTCTGAATATCTTCCCTAGGTGCTTGGGGAAGGATCATGTCAAGAAGGCTGCTCAATGTCCTTCACCAAGACATTTTAATGAGAAAGGTGACAGCATCCCATTGACTTCTGCTGCCTTAACACACTAACATTTTTTATGCTGTCTTAAAAAAAAAATAAAGCTTTTAGTTACAGTTTTCAGTGTGCTGCTCTCTGGTAAAGCACTCTGCACTTTGATACCAGTTAGGGCCATAATGCTGATGAGTGTGCTGGTCCATTGAAGAGGCTTGGAGGGCAGCTGAGAGCTGCAGCAGAGCCAGCAGATGGATTTTTGTCCCCTAAAATACCAGTGACTGATCACAGCTCCTCTGTTTCGAAACTCAGCTTTGCATCACCTCCAAGTTCTCTGCTTCTTTAAAAGCCTGATGCCTTCACCACCATTTTGGCCTCCAGGAGGCAGAGCTAAGGCTGCTGCAGTGTGGTCCCCAGGCAGGCTGCAGCCAGGGGGCTGCCAAAGCCTCACGGACACCCGCAGCTCATGGGCTTTCCTCGATCAGCTGCACCCGCTGCCAGCAGGGGCTTTCTGAGCAGGGCACTGATGTTTTGGGGATTTTTCAATCCGCTGTTAAATTGATTTTGCGTTAGGAGGTGGGGACAGCAGCTGCCTCTGAGAAGCATTACCACCTCCTATTTCAATTACATGTTTATGTGCAGGCAGCAACAAAAGAACACATCTGCCTGCCAGAAAATCATCCAAGTGAGGATAACAAGATAGAAGAATCAAAGAGAGTGCAGTGAGCTTCAGACTGACTGAAATCCTTCCTCATCTCCTGATCATTTAATGCCTCGAGCAGTTAAGAAATCATCCAGCTACTGGAGTCAGAGCTGAAGGCACACAGTGGCAACACTCAGCAGCCACACACAGGACTGCAGAATATGAGATGGCAAGAAGCCAGTTATAGATCTATTTTATAGCCACTATATACATGTACCTGAACCAATCTTGCATCTTCTAGATGCAAGAAACTGGTACATTTTGTTACTAGATATGACAGAGGTAAAACACTGAATTGGTTGCCAGAGTTATAAAAAGGCAGATTGCTGAAGGGTTGCAATTGCAGGAGGGCTGTAGGTGACCTGCTGGTTTTGCACTCTGCTGTCTCTATCCAGGACTTCCAATTCTTTCTAATCCTCAGCAAACTTCTCTCCCTTGAAAGATTCTGATGCTGAACTTGCAGGAAAAAAATGATCAAACTTAACATGCATAAGCACGTTGCAGTAGGAGACCACTGAAATGCCCTGGATTCAAAACACAGTATTTAAATGGCTGAGGACTTTTCTGACCCAAAATACACCACCAACCTCACTCTGCAACTTTAAGACAGGGACAGTCAAATTTATACCAACTTTACACAGACTTTCTCTGTGTGGTCTCATACAAAACAAACAAACACACCAAAACACAAGCAAAAACCATAAAGAAACAGCACATTTTACCATTTCCTACAGGAGAAAAATAATACAGCCCCAAAAATGCAAGCTAAGAATGTATTTTTCAGTTACTAAAAATCAAGTCTACATTAAATTTAAACCCAAGGCAAACACATATTCCTGGACCCTTTCTGGCAGGTCAGGAAAACTAATTGCTTTTTGACTGGTTTTATCCTGTGTTATGACAGGTAATATTTTAGAGGTCTCCCTGAGACATGAAAACCACTGCCCATCCTGCTCTGACTTCCAAGAAAGACTTTGCTGGATTAGGATGAGTATAACACAGCAAGCTAGCCAAAGATGTCCATTTGAATTGAAAAAGTGCCTTCTGCCTATCAGGAGGAGGAAAATGCAGGACTGTTACCTCCAGCCTTCTGATATTCCCAGAAAGTCCAGATTTACTACATTTAAGAAGCACCTCTTCAAAGAACTAAACCATTCAAATGCAAGAATTTAATTCCTGCTTAGGGACATTCACAACACACTGTGTTAAGCATGCAGTAAAAAAGGCCTTCAGTTTGCAGCTAGGCTATTTCCACTCCACCCAGAAGCAATCAAGCAGACTGAGGATTCCTCAGAGGACTGAAAAACCTTCAAGTCTTTTACGTGGCTCTAGCAGCAAAGGGAGGAAAATAACCCAAAACCACCCAGACATTGCAGATTTAACATCTTTTATATTTACACACCTTAATAGAAGAGCTGACCTGAAGAGAAAACAAGAACAGAACTGCTAGGAAAGACTGCCAGGGGCACACAAAAGCTTCCTGAGCAGCAGTTACTCATAGGCAGATGCTTGTGATAAGCATCAGCACACTCATGCTGGCTTGTGAGTCAGCAGCACCTGCTCTCCAGCACCTTCCTGCAGGATACAGGAGGCAGTAGCACCGAGCTCAGCAGCCCTCTCAGCATCCAGCTGTTGGCAGTGGGACCTAGTCTGCAGGATGCATGTTGTCTATCAACCACTGTGCCCTGCTCAATAGAAGAACCTCTTATACCAGCACCTGTGCATGGTGTGTATGTGCACAGTTGTCTCACTAGAGCTTCATGGCTAAGCAGAGCATCAAGAAAATGTGAGGCCACCTCAGGAGTTTTTCGTTTTTAAGGATTCAGTAGGTAATGCTTTCATCTCTGTGTGGTCTTGAACTGTAGTTTCTTTTCCAGTAGATCTCTACGAAGGTGCTTACACAGAAAACACACATAGGACTCTACTATTCAACCCCAAAGTTTCTCTTGTTGTGACTGTAAGACCACACAATACTATTGCACCTAGTGATCAGTTGAAGCAAATGGGAATAATTTAAGAACCCCATGTAGGATTTCCCTCAAGAAGTCATGTGCATACCACAGTGACTGCAATTCCTAGAGATGCGGAAAGTCTTGACAGTTAATGGGTTTACTGTACTTTCTGACTACTTCCAGTGATAAGTAATTTACCATCTATCCAGGAAAGTTATGATAAGCCTAATGTCCTGTTGCTTATTAACTGCAAGCTCAACGAGCCATTTAAGCAGTAAAGAAATGTAGAGCAAGCTGCTTCCTTCTGTCTTTGTTATTCCCTGTAATAAATGGCTGCAGAGCTTACAGAACATCACACTGAGCAAACCAGGAAGGCCTCCTGCATGCAACACTGAAAAACACAGCCCTGCAACTGACTTAGGCATCTTGGTTCTAGCACATTTATGTGGAGTCTTCCTTCCTTCAGCCCAGGAAACTGAATGATCTAAGGAGGTTGTTTTAAGTGACTGAAAGAAACCTTACCACCCCTCTCCAGTCATCCCCAAAGTAATTCCCTGTTTAGAGTGTACTAACACAGCCACAGCTGAGCCCCCCACCTCAAAAGTAATTTTACCTTTTAATGTGAACTGACTCCACTGGATATCACTGTACTTTACAGCAGATAAAATAATCTTGCTTTTTAAACTGATCTTGTTATTTGCTTGTCTACTTTGGAAATCACAGTTTTAGATGGAATCCTGACATCACTGTAAACAGTGGAAATTTCTCTCATTCCCATCATTCAACTTTGTAATTTAGGCTCAGTAGCATTAACTAGGTATCTACATACCTGACCTGTGAAGAGTCAGATACCTGTGTATCCAGTTTAACCTAGACTATACCTGCACAACTTTAAAGCTAAATTGAGCTCAAAACAAGTTCTACCCTCTTATTTGTTTCAATGTTGCCCTGGAGAATTGGAGCACTGCAAAGAGGAAAACCAGGACAGGCAATCCAGGTCCTCTTCCTGGCTCTGCAGAAGTCACACTAAGGAGCAGGAACTTTCTGATACCTCCCTGTCTACTCTTCCATGAAATTAAAAGTAAAGATCACCCATTTCACTGGATATAAGAATTTCTGCACCAGCTACAAGTTTTATGCTCTTGGTATGTAGAGTGAATGGAAATGTAAACTATAAACATCACTCTAAAGTCACATATGCTGTGGTTGAGTGTGTGGTGCTAGGCAGGCAACAGCTGCCTCACTGCTCCCATGAGGGCTTCCTGACTTCTCATTTCTAGGCACTAGGAACTTCTGTTCTGCAGCAGAGAGAATTCCTTGGAGGAAATGGAGAAAACAAAAATTGTGCCCATTCTTTTCCTCTGCCTGATTAAGTGCAGTGGGATTTAAAAAGTGAGAACCACACACTAAAGACAACCCAACAGAGATTTTCCTATTAAGAGGCCATTCTTTCATAGATGTGGTCTTTATTTGACAAGCCTTCTACTGAGCATGAGATCAAGCAAAGCAGACCAGCATCAACTTCCAATTAACAGCTTTTCTTGATTCATGTAAGACTTGACTCCAATACATCAGGTACAAGCTTTGGATGCTAGGATATCATGTTTCCTTATTTCTTTGCTTTGAATTCACACAGCTATATGGATATTGAAATGGCATTCACTTCTCACCATTCATTGCTGCTGCTTAATATACTTTGTAATACTTCATCCCAGGGAGAACCTTATTAGAACTTATGGTCACGTTTGCTGCTCTGTACACAGACTGAATTGACAAAAGAGCAGAGTCATCACAAGATTTAAAAAGCACAGTTTCAGAAGGTGAGTTTTGTTATGCACATATGAGAATCTCTTGGGGTTTTTTTTATACTCACCCTATACAGATATGAATTTGATGGGTGGACTGTTTGGTGGATGAGAAATTGGTTGGATGGTCACATTCAGATGGCAGTGGTCAATGGCTCAATGGCCAGATGGAGGTCAGTGACAAGAGGTGTCCCTCAGGGATCTGTACTGGGACCAGTGTTGATCAGTATCTTCATCAATGACACAGAAAGTGGGATCAAGGGCACCCTCAACAATTTTCAGATTTCTTTCCTTCCTATGCTAGTGGCAGAGGGTGGACAAGATCTTGGGAGGGGACAGTACTGGGACAGCCAGCCCTAACTCACCAAAGGATGTTCCATGCCATATGACATCAGCTTAACAATAAAAGCCAGAACAAGGAGGAGAAGGGGGGACGTCCACTTGTCCTCCAGAGCAACTGCTACACCTTTGGAGCCCTGCTTCCAAGAAAAGAAGACAGCCATTGCAGAAGATAAATCTGTTTTCTTTTGCTTCCACATGCAGACTTGCTTTGCTTCTTCATTAAACTGCCCTTGTCTTAACCACTGAGCTTCATCTTATTTTCTTCCCCCTCACCCAGCTGAGAGAAGGGGGGGTGGAGAGTGATAGAGTGGCTTGGTGGGCACTGGGCATCCAGCAAGGGTCAAGCCACCACAACTACAAAGTTCCCTAGTGCCCTTTACCAAAACTGCACAGCAAAAAGAAGTAATGGAATTAATGAGGGATATCATGACAATAGTACTGGACAAGCTGATAAACTCATCTGCACATCAAGATACAGCTATTTTTTTTCCCCCACTGCCTTGCTCCATTAAAGAAGAACAGAAAGATGGGCTGAATGTTATCAGAACACCACTGTCAAACACTGTAAAATAAGAAGGTTGGCTCACTGGTACAATTCTCATCCAAAAATGAAGTGCTAGGTGAGCAAGGGTTTCAGCAGCATCAACTGCCACATGTGGGTTAGCAGAGAAGCTCTAGGACAGCAGTCACTGCTCCCTACAGTCCATTCTGCTAAGCAGCATGGCCACCTGCCCATTGCTACCTGCCAAATGTATGTATGCCATTGCTACCCCAAACTGCTTCCTATGAATGAGTAAAAGAGAAGCAGGGAGCCCATTATTAGAGATATACAACAAAGTATGGCCTTATTTTACCTACATGAAAGACAGATTTTTGTCACTCAGTAACAGTGAGAGCAGAATCCCACTAATTTCAGTGTAGCAAATCCAGTGACTCTCTGCAACAAAACTCCTGCAGCTCCTGCTCTTTCTCTCAGAATAGATTTACTAGTTAGAGTGCTGCAGTGAAATATCCTATTCCTTGCTTTTTATCAGCTCTGTAATTTGGGTTCAATATCCTGAATATTGGATGGCCGTGTTCCATTTTACCCAGTAACTTGCTGAATTCTGTAATAAATAACTCTCTGTACTCTGAGTTTTATGGATCTAACTCTTCCATGTAGGTGCCAGACACTAAAACACCAGTGTTTCCAGGTATTCAATTTCTCCTCATCTGCAGTTTGAGTCTCATTTGAGGATTGACAGTGCCAGTTCCCTGCCTAGCTAGGGACAGAGAAGGAAGACAATGTGCTGCATGCACACTGTCAGTGCATCTTTTTGTTTGCTTTTCTATAAAGGAAGAAGAATTTCTACAAGGCTTGTTTCCTCCATCAGACTCAGAACTATGAAATAACCCTCATGACCTTGCAATTATGTCTCATGAGCAAGACATAACTGAGATAGGGACAAAGGGCTTCTCAAAGAAATGTTTCCAGGGTGATACTGCCCACTACAGTCTGGCAGGGCAGCAATTCTCCATTCTGCTGATGCTAAGAACATAACTCAGCATTCCCACCAATTACTTACAACACTACAGACATAAAGTTGGTGTCACTGCTTTTTCTCAACTCCTGCCTTTATAGGACACCAGGACCACTTTCCTGCTCTGCACCTTCCAGAATGTCACCATTTCCCTCCTTGTCCTCAGCACTTGGCTTGATATGACCATCAGGAGCTGGCACTGCCTGTAGTAACAGGACCTGCTTTGAGCTCATCCCTCCCATCTCTCACAACTTCTTACAACTACTTCAACCTTTACAGCAAGTCTCTGCAAGCCCAGGATGCAAATTCAAGGTGCCTGTATTGGGTTTGTGTGGCGAGGTTTTGGTAGTAGGCGGGGGCTACAAGAGTGGCTCCTGTGAGAAGCTGCTAGAAGCTTTGCCCAACAGGACCAAAGAAGCAGGCTCCTGGCAAGACTTGAGGACATGAAGAGAGAGGAACTCATGCTGGAGCAGGTTTGCTGGCAGGACTTTTGAACCTGTGGGGAACCCAAGCTGGAACAGTTTTCCTGAAGGATGACACCCCATGCTAAAGCAGTTCATGAAGAACTGTAGCTCCTGGGAAAAACTCACATTGCAGAAGTTGAGGGAGGACTGTCTTCCATGAGAGGAACCTCACAATGTAGCAAGAGGAGAGTGTGAGGAATCCTCCTCCTGAGGATGAAGGAGTGGCAGAGACAATATATGGTTAACTGACTGCAACTCACTACTTCTTGTCCCCTTGTACTGCTTGGGGAGAGAAGGTAGAGAACATTAGGAGTAAACTTGAACGTGGGGCGAAGGGAGAGATGAGGGGAAGTTGTTTTAAGATTTAGGCTTTATTTCTCATTATCCTACTCTGATTTGATTGGTAATAAATTAAACTAATTTCCCCAAGTCAACTGTGTTTAGCCAATGATTGCTGAACAATCTTTCCCTGTCCTTACCTCAGTCTATGAGTCTTTCATTATTTTTTCTCTCTCCTGTCTAGTTGAGAGTGACAAAGCAGCTGTGGTGGGCACCTGGCATCCAACCAGGGTCAACCCACCACAGTGTAAAGCTTGTTTTCTTCCCTAGAACCCTATCTGTACAGCAAGCCCTAGGAATACCCACCACCACTGATCAATACCCATCAAGGAAAGGGGCCATTTCATTAGCATCAGAGCTCTGGAGACAACCTCTCTCACCGAGAGCTGGCTGGGTGCCACCATGAGCTGCTCTCCATTTCATGTCCTATAACTTGATGCATCGTTGGCAGACAAAAGCTGAAAAAGGGAGGTACATGGTGTTCATTCCATACTGATTTTACTATTAAAAAGAAAAAGAGAAAAAAAGGCCTCTTGGGAAATAAAACGTTTCCTCCATTTCTTATAATATGTGAAATTCAAGTGGAAAACTAGATGCTTTTCTACAAAGCCATATAAGTCATAATGATGATGACAAGTACTGCTGACTAGAGGACTCTGGCAACCTTCAATATCACTGTATGGGCTTTGGACCTGAAACTGAGAGCTTCATGTGGCTGAAGCTACAGCCAGGAGCTGAACACACCATGCTTCTCTTCTTCCATCTTTCTAAGTACCAGGTGGAAGAGCCAAAACCATAACTCATTTAAGGTCTGCTGATGACCTGTCATTTAGATGACTGCTCCAAGCAAAGAGCATCAGATAATGAAAATTTAGGGGTAGAAGCTGGGATTTGTAGAACTAAGTTAATGTGAAAAAATTAAGCTACACCATTAATCAAGAGGCTGTTATTGATCAGATCAATCATAAAACCATAAATGAATCATGGAATGGTTTGGGTTGGAAAGGACCTTAAAGATCATCTACTTCTAAGCCCCCTGCCATGGGCAAGGACACCTCCCACTAGACCAGGTTGCTCCAAGTCCCACCCACCCTGACCTTGAACACTTCCAGGGGGAAGGCATCTACAACCCCTCTGGGCAACCTGTTCTTGTGACTCACCACTCTCACAGTGAAGACCTTCTTCCTTATACCTAATCTAAATCCACACCCTGGACCAGCTCCAACAGGTCCATGTCCTCCTTATGCTGGGGGCCCTAGAGGTGAACACAGTACTACAGATGAGGTATCACCAGAGTAGAATGGGAGAGTCAATTCCTTCAACCTGTCACTCATATTTCTTTAGATGCAGCCCAGGATATGGTTGGCCTCCTAGGTTGCAAGCCCATGTTGCTATCTCATGTTCTCTTCAACCAACACCTCCAAGCCTTGCTGCTCTCAGTCCATACTCTGCCCCAGCCTGTATTTGTGCTTGGGATTGCCTCAACCTCTATGTAGAACCTTGCACTTGGCCTTGTTGAACTTCATGAGGTTTGCACAGGCTCATCTCTCAAGCCTGTCAAGGTCCCATTGGATGGCATCCCTTCCCTCCAGCACATCAACTCCACACACAGCTTGGAGCCATTGGCAAACTTGCTGATGGTGCACTTGATCCCACTGTCCATATCACCAACAAAGGTGTTAAATAGACCTGACCCCAGTACCAACTCCTGATGATCCTAGTTACTGCTCTCCAGTTGGACTTTGAGCTATTGACCACAACTCTTTGAGTATCACCATCCATATCCGCCCTGTGGTGCACCTGTCAAATCCACATCTCTCCAATTCAGAGACAAGGATGTCAAATGCTGTGCACAGATCCAGATAGATGACATCAGTTGCTCTTCCCTTATCCATCAACTCTGTAACCTCATTGCAAAGGCCAGCAAATCTGTCAGGCATGATGTTGCCCTTAGTGGCAGTCAGAGGAGTTAATAAACACCTTTTCATAACAGGCTAATTGAAGATCACAGAGAAGAGAAACCTGCTTTGGAAGGGACTCCTGGAACAGGTCATCCTTGGCAGCTACAAGACAAAGCTTATAGAGGCATCAGCACAGCACCTGCTGTGTGGCAAGGGCATGCTCACAAAAGCCCAGCAACACAGATCTCGCAGGTAATTCCCTGCTCCAAAAACCTCTCAGTCTCTGCAGACCCCTAGGATATGTACCCAGGTATGTGCTTGTTGCTATTTCAGTACTATCCTGGAGTCAGGAGGTCTGAGGTCTGCATGAGGGTTACTGTTGGCAGCCATTTCAGTGGACTGATGGAGTTTTTGCTTGCCTGCAGAAGCAAAATTGCATCCTTATATGCTTAAAAATTGAATCATGAAGAGAATACACACTTGTATAACAATAAGGCTACAAATGAAACAGGGCTGACACACAGCTAATGCTGAGGATGGATTAAAAAAAATGGCAGAAAAGATATCTGAAAAAAAAGTAGAAAAAAAAGAAGAAAAAATCTAACAAATCTAAAAAAATAAATAAATAAGAAAGGAATAGGATGAAAGACTTGCAGAATAAGTAGAAAGGGACATGCCAGAACAGAAACTCTGGGGACAGGTATGAGAAAACAGTATGTGCAAAGAGAAAAGGAAAATGAGAAAACACATATACACCAAAAAAAAAAAAAAGGCAAGAGAGAAAAAAAAGAAGCAGATAATAAATAAAGAGCAATATTGAATTGTGTGTCATCATCCCAACACTCTACCCATCTTTGAGGTACCTCAAATAATAAGAGTTTCAGCCTGGATGCCTCTCCATCTTGTTTGCAGGGTTTTGTTAGATTTGTTAAGACAAAGCTAATCCTCTCTGTATTTTTCCCATTTGAAACCAGAAGCAGCTTTTAAAAATGTGTAACAATACAGCAGAAGAGAGATAAGAGCTTTATCTGCCACACTTAGTTGCAAGCCTCACCCAAGAACAATCACATTTCACTGTTACTGCAGCAGCTCAAGTAAATCTAAAAGCTAAACTGGAATCTCAGAAACAAGAAATCTATCACAGTACCAGAGAGCATGAAAACCTACAAGTATGGGAAGTGAGCTGGAGCTTTTCCAACCTGCTGCAGACTGCTGACTCTTCCAGACTGTTACAGAGTGGTTCTGCAAGAACAGGTTTTCACCTGTGATTCATTTTAAACAACAGACCTAATTCTGGGTGTTACTTATCTGTTTTATGCTGGATGTTCCTGTCACAGCGTATTAGAAAGAGTTCGACAAAATAAAAAGAATGATAATAACAAAAAAGTAAAAAAAGAAATAAAAATATGTATTTTAGAAGTGAATCCTCTCATTGCATCTGCTTACAGATTCACATACATTTACAGCACTTTGATTTGCATCACAGGGCAATACAATCTGCCTGAACCAGATTCCTCTCTGCTGAAGTGAAAACCTTAAGATGCTATCCAACAAAGGCAGTCTGAAGTAATCTCTTCATGAAGCACACCCTGCATGGATGTGGGGATGTAGACTAGGACTATACAAATTTAGGTCAGAAGAGACCTCTAGAGGTTATCATCTGCTCTTGATGTCAACAAAACCAGTTTAGGTTGCTTAGCTCTGATCAGCTAAGCTCTGCAACCTCTCTGGCTACCCTGTTCCTGTCTTTAAATATCCTAATTCTGAAACCTTTTCCCATCATATTTAATTGGATATTTCTTTGTTGCAATGTATGACTGCTGCCTCTCATTCTGTTACCATACAACTTCAAGACAACTCTATTCTTGCCTTTTCCTTATCCTCCTCTTTGCTGAAGAGAGCAGAAAGATCCCCTTCAGCCTGCCTTCCTTCAGCCTTAAATTTTTAATGTGCACCTGAGTTACAGCCACTCTGAGACTGTTACACCATGCAAACACTTCCATTTTTCTTGTCAAAGGCATCTTGAAATCAGCAGACCCTCACTGTTCACTGCTGCTTGTACTGATCTGCTGCTGCTGCTGCAGACACAGACATACCCCACCAGTCTGCCTGCACTGAGAGCAAGGACACCATGCCCAGGAGCACTGCAGTGCACTCAAAACAGGTATTTTCTTGGCTCATAGAGCACTGCAGTGCACTCAAACCAGGTATTTTCTTGGCTCGTCTGCAAGACCTAAGAAGCTTAATTACATTAGCCCAAATAAGTCATTCAGCAAAACCTTCCCAGCAGATGGCCAACAAACACACCCTTGGAACTCATCCCTTCAGTATTGGTTCTGGAAAGGAATTAGGGAGAAGTAAAATCATTTCAGCTCTTACAGATGTCAGTCTGAAATGGCAGGTGTCTAGAGGGCCAGAGGGATTTTGTCAATGCCATAGTTTCATGGTCATCCTCAGCCCTAATACAAAGTGAATGTGATACACTTCTGAGTCATCCCTACTTTTTCATATGTGCATCATCTCAGCTGCTTCCAGCAGTAACTAATTGTTCATTAATTCCATCACATAAGATGTTGTAAGGGATTTACAGTAATTAATAGAAGCTAATCTGCTTTCTGCCTTGAACTGTCACTCCTGCACTTGAACTAATGAAGCAGTGACTGACCCCCAAGCTCCAGAGCTGCTAATCCAAAGCTGAGTTCTCTGCTACCTTTTCCCTAGTACTTGGCAAAGGCACTGGCTTTGTGCAAGACAGTAATATAAAGCAGTTCTTTTCTTTTTTTTTTTTTTAAGCAACTGAGAGAAGGGATCTGCATCCATCAACTCTCCATCCATCAACTTTCTGTCATCATTCAATTTATTTCTGTCACTCTTTGTGGTCAGAAAGGTGTGTAAAATACAGCTCACAACCATGAACCCTGGTGACTCTAACTGCAATCCACTCCATTGCTAATGCTTTATAATGCCTGTTCCAGATTTATTTACCTTTGCAATAAAGCTAAGAAATTCACAGAACTGGCTGCATTTGCAGGGCAGTCCTTACTCTGTGCTGATAAATATAATGAGTAGAGAGATATATGGGGAAAAAAACCCTGTAAATCATAACGTTTGAATCAGCTTTGTTTTACATTTTAAGTATGCACACATCTATTCCAGCATTCCTCAGATACTGCATCACTTAGATGCTCTCATGATTAGTAAGAGGAAAGAGCAAAGAGAAGCCCTCCTTCCTCTACTGGATCATCCAGTAGGCACATCCCTGCTGACATAAGTACATGCTTCTCTAGCAACAATAACCCAGCTCCCAAAAAGTTAGATGATGCTCTTGCTAGGGTGCCAAGTGAGGCCATCCCCCTTCCAAATCACAAACCAATTTTTCTTAAATGATTAAAAGGTGGCTGCAGAGAGGTTAGGCTCATTTTAATGGAGAGCAGCTGTAAATGCCACAATGTGTAATAGGGAAAAGAATGCCACAAGTATTTAGATAACAGAAAACTACAAACAAGCTCTGCATGACAAAGGTAAGTGTGATAAGCAGCCGTGATTTAAAACAAACTCATTATATGCAATAAATCTATTCTCTTTCTGGATAAAGAACATAGGAAACTTACTAAATCTGGTCATGAGCAAAACACAGTGGGATGGAGTGCAGCTGCAGAAATGTCACACTATCCTCATAAGGTTATACTTGACATTCTGGGAGAAATGCAAACAACAGAAACTTGGAAGAAGAATTCCTAAGTGTCCTTAAAGAACTATAATTAGTTATTGCAGGTCAAAACTATACCAAAGAGGAGGATATGATGAGAGCAAAAGGAAAGCAGCTTTTGCCTCATAAACTTTGCCATTATGTAAAAGAAATTATTGAGACCCACCCCAAAATTCAGATGCTAATACGGTATTCTGGACCAATTCTAATGTGGTAAAGATTATATTGGCATGAAAAGCTGTACAACTGCTTTTTGCTTCTTTAAAGTTAAGGAAGGAAATCTTGTTCTTCAATGCCAATTCTACTTCAGCTTCAATTTCATTGCATCTATGCATTTTAGCTCGAATTGACAGGAAAAAAGAACAAATTTTACACAGTAACTTTTTTTACTTGTCTAACACTAACTGTCACCTGCTGTAAAAGTGAAAAATAATAAAAGAAAACCAAACCCACAGATTATTGTTTTTCCTATGAGCTTCCTGCCTTTTTTTTTTTTTCCCAGAAACACAGTGTGGATTGCACACAGTGAAAGCAGGGATTCTGTGAATGGCTTCCACATATGCACTCCTCTATACAGTCAATTGCTTAAGATACAGTTCATATAATGACAAAACCACATATTTCCATACCTTAGCAAGTTTTTCTTTCAGTCCTACAAGGAAAGATAGTACCTGAAGTTCAAACTTCAACTAGAGGACAGCAATTTCAATGTCTTATGGTTCTACTGTTGACTGTCTAGACACTTGACAGATGTGACACATCTGTAAAGGTAAACTATTTAAAAATCCCAAACTCTTTTTTATTAATTTGATGTTTAACTCCTATTCTGAAAATAACTATTGTATGTTTGCAATTCTAGAGGAAAAAAAACCCCACAACAACAACAAAATCAAACCATACCTGCTGCATTACCATGTAGCTACAGGGCTTCTTCACTATTGCTCCAAAAGTCAGAATAGAGCTTTGTTTTACAAGAAAAATGCCATGCCATGTCTCCAGCAAACTGGTTTTACCTACTTTTTGAAGGGAAAAATGCCATGCTATTAGAACTAGATTAAAAGAAACCAGAGCTAAATTTCCAGACAAGCAGTTTACATTTATGATCTAGAGGCCAAACAATGTTTGTGCTTCACTTGTAAGATAATAAAGAATAGAGGGATTGTCTGCTGAGCAGCATTGACCAGGCTGCTCTGTAGCAACTCTGGCACTTCAAATTGAGGACTCCTTAGTTTGGAATTTTTTCATTACTTTTCTACACAGAGAAGCTGTAAGAACCACTGAAATTTAAAATATTGCAACAGAACAAGGATTTTAAGAAAAACTGGTAGCATGACAAATTAAGAGATAAACTCAGAAAACTAATTACAGTCATAAAGGAAGACTAAATCCTGGAGTATGCCCATAATACTTCAGATGTTATGTGGGAATAACCAGAAGCAGTCAGTTCATTACAGGCCACTACTCCCTGTGAGACCTGTGGAGTACCAATGAGGCAGCAGGTCAGAGCTACCAGAAAACCAAACAGAAAAATTACAGAATGTAAAAAACAATTCACATCAAACTGAAGCAAAGTTCTGTGTAAGGAGGTTTTCTCAGAGCATCTCATAAAGCACACTTAGAATTTTAACACTCTTTGTGTGAAATCTTGAGCATTAAGAAGTTTGTCAGACAATATTCAAGGCAAACTTCTGCTTGAGCTCACGGGTAATCTCAGATACTCAACCCACCCTTAAAATCTGTTGTGTATAAATTAGGGGGTGATAGTTACCTCATCATTTTCTCCTCAATTTATAGTAAGTAAAAGGAAAAGTAGCAGTGCCATTTCAGCTAAGGTTTTGTGTATTTATAAACACATGTATGTATTTGGATCATAGCTACATCAATGGTATTACTCAATGGCTGTTGCATGTTCTGCTTTTACCTAAACAAAAACTGTAGCTGCACATTGGTCTACTGAAAAGCTATATTCTCAGCTCATTTTAACTAAGTAAATGCAGAAATGACCATGTCAATACTCCTATTCCAGCTCAGTAAAACTGATGCCAGTAATGGCACAAGCAAACCTGTTCCTAGTATGTTTGGGATAACCTGAAATACTCTGTCATGCTCTCTTTACAACAGCTCTGAAACTATGATTAAAGCTTCTTCAAAACCAAGTACCTGACTACATTCATCAAATAAACCTGCTTTATCTTCTATACCTGAAATTAGCCTATGGTAAAATAACACCAGTCAAGCATCTAATCCTTTTCCTTTAGTTAACGGGAAGACAGTTGTATTCAAACCAATTCTACATGGGTAGATATTTTGATGAATTTGAAATGGAAACATTGAATGTGAAATTACCCCACTGTAACTGGATCCAGACTGACAGTTTAATGATATATAAATACTGCATTTCTGCAGCATCACCAGGTTACCTATTCTGAGCACATAGGCATACTGCAAAGCATCCAGTAGGAATGATAACTGAAGACACATAAAATAAACCTACTCAGTTCCCTACAGGAGTGGAACCAATGATGAAAGTACAATGCAACTTAGTCTAGGTGATCCTGCTCTGGCAGGGGGGTTAGACTAGATGATCTTCTAGGTCCCTTCCAACCCCTGACATTCTGTGATTCTGTGATTCAAAGCACCAATTCATCTTCAACAGATATGGTAGCAATCCAGTGCTGCACAGAGTTAAAAATCTGAATATGCTGTTTGCAGTTCACACAAAAACATCCTCCCTGCTCCTGTGATACAATCAATATTTGGAAACACCTTTGTGAAGGTAATTTATTAGACTGATATCTATTTTTGCACTTCTTAAATTTCATTAGTAATTTACCTCCTTTAGAATACATTATGCAAAACATAATGCTAGCAGTGTCAAATACATCACTGATCATTTGTATGTGACTCAGTCTCCTCAAGCAGTTGTCTGCTCTTCAGTGTCCTCAAATTATTCTCATCTCAAGGCACATTCAGGGTGATATTGGGATTGGGGGTGGGAGGGGAGTGACCCACAAAAGCCATGCTATTCTAAATGGTCACTGATCTGTGGTAGTTATTGCACAGCAATATTACTGTCAGCCTGCCAGTCAGCTGGAAGTGTTAAAGGCCACCTTGCACTCCTCCTCTAGCCCAGAGTGACTCCTGATGTCTTTCAGTGACCACCAGCAAAATCTGAACCTGTGAAAATGAACCATCTGACAAACAATTAATAAAAGTACTCACTAAAATAGTCAAGCCCTTAATTCTACTCTTGAAAAGACTATGAAAAGGGATTTAAAAGGATTAAAATACAAACAGAAGAAGAAAATAAGGGCAATGTGGCTGCTTTCATGCCTTGCAAGTACAGTCTGCTAAGCACAAAAGCCTTGCTAACATCTTATGGTATTTCAGCAAAATGTCAAACTTGTGTATGTTTTCCTGCAGCCAGCTCTGCTAATAATAACAACAATAATAAAGGCTCATCCCACTGGTTGGTTAGCTGGTCTTTTTGTTGAGGGAATTAGGGAAAGGACATACAGAAAGTGATATTTCCAGGGATGTCATATATTTGTAAAAATCTGAGATAGCTGGATATGGTTTGGGTTTTATATTAGATTACACTATCCTCTTTTTTTTCTATTTTATGCTCTTTTTAAGCTAAATGAAAGATAAATACATCCACAAAGTGTTATACTTTATGATGTTTCACTTCAAAAAGTTAGACACAGCAGTGAAACAAGTCACCCTAGAGGTGACAAATTAATAATTTTTTGTTTAGAAATAAAGTAAAAGAACAAATGGTCAGGGCTAGTACAGGCAAAGTAGAGGGGCTTTACATCTGTAAAGACCTTAGCTAGACTTTATTTACTATGGTAGAACCTACTGCATTCTGCACTCTATCCAGGGTTATCAATTTCAGCAGAAACTGGAAAAGCTTTACAGCTGCTCTAAGCTCTAACAGCAATGAAAAAGTTGTCTTCATTATGGGAGAGTTCAAACAGCTGTTTCCCTCCTGTTCACTCAACTTTTTTTTTGAGAGAATCAACTATGACAAGAAAAAACCTTATCTGTTTCCAGCTGTAATGGACATGAGAGTGTAGACTGCTGAAGCAGCTTTTGCAGGCTGGGTATGTTTCTCTAGATTACATTAACAGTGATCAGAAAGATTCAATTTACACTTCAAATAAAAAATCAGCTTGCATGCAGCTCATAATACACATTAACACACCCTGTGGTTTGGCCTCTGCAGCACAAACAAGGGCTATAGTCCAACATCAAACCCAGTATTAACCCAGACTATAGCTTTTTAGCACAAAAAGTAGTCTTTCAAATGAAGTGTTCTTGGATATCTATTTGATTTGCTAACTGGAATTCATGATTACATGTCATTATACATATTGAAAAGGTTTAAACTTTTAACTGCCTTGGTGCACTTCAGAATGGCCTCTCAGTCCTGCAGAGATGTCTATCCTTTGACAGATGACTATCAACTAGAAAGAAATTGCTGCCAGAAAAGCCAATCAGAATAGCCACAGGGATTGAAAGTGCTGAAGAAGAAAAAAAGAAAAAGAATCTTTTTAAAACATGGAGGAGAAAGAATGATAGAGGGATTCAGATAAAATCAGAACATCACTTCCCTGGACATATCAGTACCTCAGGTGGCAGATGCCAACACTTTAGCAGGTATTCACCAGAGGCTGTGAACTGCTCCTGCTGTTACAGAAGCCTCTTAGTACCTTACTATTCTCACAGTATTAATTAAATAATTAGATGTCTAACTCTACAGTTCATAGCAGTTGTGTTACAGTGCCTAAGGTCACTCACCTTTCTCAGATAACTCTTTGCAGATGTGTCAATGCCAGCCAGGAGACATGAATCTGCACTCTTGCTTTTACAGATTGAAGCTGTTGGTTCATAATACATTTTTAAGTAGGTATCACTTATTAATTTAAGAGAATGTGCTCTTCCATTGAGTTGCTGATGCCACTGCTATCTTGCACTGCACAATACTCCACCCATGATTCCTGTGCTATTTTACAGTGGGACTGCCTGCTCCACAGACCAGTCCAGTAAAGGGAACTGGCAACAGCTTTTCTCCAAAGAAAGAAAAAGAGCCTATGCAAAACCCATGGAGGAAATCTGCAAAGAGAGAGCTGGCTTTAACACAAGAATCCCTTCCAGGTTTATTTTTCATTAATTTGCAGTGTGAAGAAATGGTTAGGCCAGACCTTTTTCTTGTCTGGATCTGCTTTGTTTCAAATTCTTTTTTCCTTTCCTCCTTTCTAGTCACTGTCTTCCTCTCAAAGCTTAAGAAGGTGCTGAAAACACAGCTCTATTCCTTCACAGTAATAGTCAAAAGAATACTAATTAGCTTTTGTCTTTTGTTATTCTCCCACTTAAATTCTAGTTAAACCAAAATCTCTGGCTCCTCTGCTGCAAGAGAAGGAAATAACGACTGCTTCCTCAGGTCTACAAGAGAAATTAAATCCTGCTGTTTCCATAGAATAAATAACATTATATACTGCCCTATGGAATTCTGCAGAACTGCTCAGAAATGATGTGCTGCCCTATACATGAGGGTATTCATTGCAGCCATCACATTCACTGACCAGATTTTTAGTAAGGTCCAAGTAGCTTTCATCCCTGTAAAAAGCATTTCCAGTCCTACTACAAGAGAAGCAAAAGGACTCTGTCTACACAACCTTGCCCCCCCTACCTTGCACTGCTCAGACTGAGGTGTGTACTGGCTCTCCCTGTAACAAAAGCTTTTGCTGCCCTGCACTCTCCAGACCTGGCCCATTCCTTATGCATTTTTTTTTTCCCTAAGCATCTGGTACTTGGGGCTAGCATGATACCTGATACCCCAGAAGACAGACCTGAGTATGCCAGGACTGGCCAGACTAGTCAAACTCAGCCCACATGACAGTCTGCCAAAATGCTGAAAGAATATTTGCACTTTTTAAAAGACTTTTTGGGCTAGGAACAAGCTCAGCTAGAGTGAGACTGCTTTTGCTACTGGAAGTAATTATCTGCAATACAAATACTTCTTTCTCACACTTCCAGGGTGTGACAAAACTGAATGCCTGGATTTTATTCAATAGCTGTGGTCTCAAATGGTCAAACTATTTGCAGGAGGAGTTCCACAGCTAGAGGAGTCTAGAGGAGTCTTCAGACCCACCCTGATACTGCTAAACCTCATCCAGTCTTCTTCCCAGTTGGTACCAGAGAAACTATCAGGTGGTACAAAATCTCACTTGTTCCTGACCTGGAAATAAATCTGAAGATAAACAGCCAAGGTGAAAGTCTGTACATGCCACTAACAACTCTCTAGTTTTTCAGCTGTTTCATTTTCCACATTTGTATAGGTTGGCTGTTCTTAAACTTTTAAACATTCCATCTGCTATTGTCTGCTGTCTCAATATTGGAGGAAAAAATAAGATACCTACACGTTTGCTTCATCTGTAATGAAAAGTGCCTGTGTCTTGAGGATCATCTTGTTCCACATCAATGTTTTAATTTCTGATTTGCTACACTAAAACATAACTGAGGAAGTTTTTATATAAAATTGATGGAATAGATACATTCTCAGCCCTGTGCAACTGTCATGCCAGTACAAGGATCACTGTTTTAAACATTTCATATCAAAGATAATGGCAACTGAGACAACTTTGATATGATAAACTGCTTTCCAACTATTTACATAGAAACTATTGAAGTTGAAGATGCCTTCACTATAATTATTACTAATAGACAGGGGTTGGCAAAGCATTACACTTTCCTTTCAATGTTAAGAACTGCTAAAGAAAATGTTTTCCCTTCCCAACAATGCAATGACTTCAGTAATTTTACTACTGTTTCAAAAGAGACAAACAACCCTCTCCCTCGACAATACTCTACAAAGTACAAAGATTTGAGGTTTTTTCCCATCCTGATGCAAGATAAATCTTTATTCAGACATAAAAGTCCCACCACTGGGAGAATTTTTATAGATAATTGGCATTATAATACACAAGTCCCTCTTCTCCCAGGATTGCTTCAAAGCCTAAGTTAGAATTTGCAGAAGGATTATTATATTTGATTAGAAGGTTCAGCTGTGGGTCTAATAAAAGAGGACAGAAGTAATAAAAAACAATAGTCCAATGCTGATATATGGTTAGAAGCATGGATGTTAACAATACAAAAAACCCTATCATGTTATTTCTGTTTTCGCATGCATGCTGCAAAAATAACAAAGTAGCTTTGAAATAAAAAATGAAACTAAATCAGTTATTAACAAAAGAGTGTATTTTCTGCTTAAGATGATTAAATATTGGCATGGTAGTCTAGCTACAAATGACTCATGCTACTTGCTGCCAACTAGTAGAATGAGCAGAAATACACTGATCTGGCAGATTGACAGAGATTTGTGAAGGAGAAAAAAAAAAAAAAAGAAAAAAATCTCAGGTATCTCAACAACTGTCAGAAATAACACAGATTTTGTTAAAGCATGAAGGGCAAAGACATTTGTATTGGGTTTTTAAGCTAACCCACCAGCAGTGGAAATTCAACACTAATGAAGATATTCACCACCTAACAAGTCACAACTAGGTTTCAATAGATGCTCTCCTGTTAGGAAATTGAGGAATAACAAATGAAAAAATAGAAAAATAAAACAGAAGACAGATTATTAAATAAAAACTACCCATTACTTTCTTGGAATAAATGCTCTAGATGAATTTCCCTGCTCTGAAATGTCTAATTATTTCACTACAGAATGAACTGTGAGCATCAGAGGCAATTTGTAAAAGTAATTATGATGATCTCTGACTTTACAGATGGATTTAAGACATAAATATTTCTTGCATTTACTTAGTCTAGTATCTCAATGTTATGTTATTTACACACATGTACATGCATGACAGAAAAATATAACACTTCTAGGATTACTGAAGTCTGGGAACTGTGCCATTTAGTACTCTAATTCTATCTACTCTCAGAGAGCTTAGTCAGACCTGGACCATTCACCTCAAATCCACATACTCTAATGGTCATCAGAAGCCACACACATGATACCACTGGAGAGCACCATAATCCATAATAAACCACCATAATGTGGGAGCTACAGACAGATAAATATCAATTTTCTCAGGGGAAGAGCACCCAAAGAGTTCCAAAAAGTAGTAGAAGCCCATACTTCCCTGCTCATTCATCCTTCACAGCTGCCACACTGAATGGCAAGTTTATCAATGGACTGGTAGAACACTGAACAAAAAATCCAAGCAGTTCAGGAAGGAAACAAACTTCTACCCTTAAGGTGTGTCCTTAAGAATATCAGAGTTCAGTTTGCTTCGCCATATAGTGCCATTTCTCATAGGATTTGCTCAAATCCACATAAAGTTTGATATATTCTAAGTCAGGCATGAAGTTAAATCTCAATTCTGCAGTTTCAGATTTTTCTGGAAGCAAGTGCACTAAGCAAAGAGGACACAGCATGCAATTTAGTAAGAAACATTAATGATGAGTACCTAGAAGATATTGCACAGAACTGTCAGCATTTATAAGGGTGTTAAGCCTGTAAGTTAAGAGGGGGGGGGAACCTCATCAATATCTATCAGTATGTTAAAGGAGAGTGTAGGGAGGATGGAGCCAGACTCTTCTAGTCCAAGAAAACTGTATTATCTTGTGAACCTACAACAGAATTATAGACAAAATAGCACTGTGCTATTAATAAAACTGTGCTATAGTGTAGAAAACTCCTGTCTAGCTTCCCTGTAAGAAAAATAAGTTCTTAACTGCTTTTCATTCATGTTGCACAGATAACAACACAACTTTCAGAAGAATCTTAGATCTGCCTCCTCTGTGGCCTGTGGGCCTTTAAAACAGAATTGTTAAGAACTTCTATGATTTTGCTGCTAGAAATGCAAGAGTCAGAATGAACACAGCTTGAATTTCCAATTTCAAGCTGATTAGCAGGGTTGGCATTTGAACAAACAAAAAAAACCAAAACAAAAACAAAAAAGGTGTCTTTTTTTTTTCCTATAACCTGAGAAATTTTGGTCTAGCAGGCTCCAAGAGGCAATAATTGTGGAACCCCACAATGCTGTTTCAACATCACTTTTGAGGAAATAAACAACTTAGAAAGTTGTCATGAAATTCTCAATAATTGCAAAGCTAAATACAGCTGGTGTTCCAGTTCCTGCTGTTAGATGGTTACTTTCTGTATTTGGGAACTGTTCTCTCAATGAGCATTTGGAAAAAGTGTGAGAGTCAGGACTAGTTCAAATCTGAAGACAGATGAAAGGAGCTGACAGAAGGAAGAAATGAGACTCAACAGTGAGAAAGAAGTAGCAGCTAAAGAGGCATGGAAAGTTCTGATAAAAGAATAAGATTGCATCATTCTTCAGAGGACTTTTCTCAACAGAAAATTAAATTATGGCTCCTACTAATCAATTACATAAATGACACAGCATCCAATTCATTTATGTATGTATGTCCCAAGAATAGTGACACAGTAAATTCAAGTATTTTATAGCAGGCTGGGTTACTGTCAGTCAAACAGGTGAATGAGAAGGCAAAACTGTGAGTGTCCTCTGCCCTCCTATGGTCTTGGCTGGGCTATTTCCAGGGCAAGAGCCAGCAAGTATAATGGCAGGGAAGAGAAATAATCATGGTCAGTGTGGGTTACTACACTTTCTCCTTTGCAAGATATGGCTAAGATTTTCTGTCTTCTGTCAACACTGAGGATGAGCAGAGCCTGGAGTGGAAAAGCAAGCTAATGGTCTTCAAATTGCTCTTGCTGGCCATGAATGACAAAAAGGATCTGGCATAATCATGGCCACACTCCCATCTTCCAGAGTTGCTTCTGAAGGGAACAACACTGCTCCATCTGGTAGCCCTCAAACCAGTCCCTGGTGGTTATTCTCCAGCTCAGAGGGGAAATGAGGAGCACTTTTCCTGTCTTGTTAGCAATTTCCAAACAACAGTTTTAATAAAATATGTTTCCAGGGGTATTTCTACCCAGCCTTTTGACATGTCTGTCATTGTACATTATGTGGATAAGCACCTAAAAGAGAGAGACATTTTAGAGGCATTACCTGATCATATGCTTTTTAATTCTTCCATGAATTTTAAAACCTTTCTCACCTTCTTTCTTCTCTGGGGAGCTTTGCCATAGGGATTACAAGGTGAATTACATGTTGACATGCAGGCAAGGGGTCATAGTCATTTTAAGCTATTGAAACAAAATCTGCTTTTATTTTTTTATGTTCATGCTATATAGAGTCCACACATTCAAGATAGTTCATTCTCTGAAAGACTATGCTGAACTGGCTGATGTGATACACCAGCAGAACATCCATCTTTGGCTTTGTCATTCCATCTTCCATGCTAAGCACATTGCTTCATTAGAAAATGGAAGAATATGCTTTATTAACTCTAGAGAAATCCCCCCAAAATCATGTGAATATTTGCATTTATACAGGTTTCATCTTTCAGCAAATGAAAAAATAAAATCCAACAAACCAAAAAACACTGCCTCCTTATTACTGCAGATCAAAATTCATTTTTCCTGGTATTTTGCCACTTCCCAATGAATTGCACCCACCAAGCAAGGTCACATAAATGATTGTAAAAACAAGTTTCCTTTGTGCATGAAGAGGAATGATTCATTTGGAAAAAGGTGACATCTTCAGCACTGTTCCTTCCACTATGCAATATTTCTCTAAATGATGCAATCCATCAATATAACAGTCAGAAATGTATTTTTGGGAAAAAAAAAAGAAAATGCCAAGTATGACAACTCCTAACAGTCACCAAAGCAGCCCTCCTTCTTTCAATTGCAAAGAAATCTGAATAAATGCTTTTCAACAGACCTACAAAATGGACAGCAAAACATCACACCTCAGCAGACAGGTCTTGTGGCCTCTTTTTAGGACCCTTGCTGCATGATTTCAATCCTCCTCCACATTTAAGTTCCTTCATATTCTAGGTATTTACAGATACTGCTTCTGCCAGTTTAGCAATGGAGCTAAACAATAAATAACTTGTAGTTTTTAAATGATTAATTTTTTGAATGTCAACAGGCATTTCAACCACTAATAGACAAGAAGAAGGACCTAATTTCACTGTCTTCAAAATCAAAGGCAAAATGTCTGAAGTTAACAGCAGTTCAGGGTGATGCCTGGAAGGGTACCAATACCCTTTTCATTATCAGTCCATTCACTATATAATTTACATAAAATTTGGAGAATAATCTTCAATATCATGATCTAATGCAATTAGAGACCAGCATAATTTTAATTTAATGGCATAAGAGAATTGTTTACCCTTTCTGTCAAAAATTCCACATTTATCCATGTATCCTCCTGCCTTCATAAAGGAAGTCAGGTATTCAACTAGTAGTGATGAGAAAAATCACTTTTCTCTTTTCCCTATAAATTAACCAAATAACAGAATTCTGATCAGCATAAAACTTGATTTTGCTTCAAAGCAAGCCCAAAGGGACAACTGGAGGCAAAATAAATAAAACAACTTTCACATAAGTCACACCTCAGTCTCACAGCACTTTGAGTTCTTCCCCCCCATTAGATGATCAAACTTAAAAGGAAATGTAATAAAATGCCACTGAAAATTCATTTTTGGACATTACCATGGTCTTCAGGCACCTGAAGAAATATATAAATCCAAACAAAAATCCTGCTGGTGAACCAGTCACCTGGTACCTTATACTGAACTAACTGTATGTACTCCAGTTATATTCAGAACAATAACAAAAAATCCAAACAAACAAAAAAAAAACCTCACCCAAAACCAACAACAAACCAAACAACAGACCACAAACACCAAAAGACACCAAAACAAGAAAAATTGGTCTGGTTTAACTAAAAAAGTTCTACTTGCTAAAACATTGGCCTCCATCAGATGCAAAGTTTGCATTATGCCAACTGCTAACCCAAAGAGGAAGACACACTTTCTCCATTTATGATATTCAAATTAATTAAGAAAATAATCTGCACAAACCTATAAACCAGTAATGGATGATTTCAGTAGTGATTTTTTTTTTTTAATAGATAAGATGTGATGTCTAACTTTACTTCCAAACTTCCTCTCTCAGCTATTTTTTTTCTACTGAAACTATTAGCCAACTGAGGAAACCATTTAAGAGACAATGAATCCTTTTCAAGAAAATAGAAAACAAATATTTTCTGTTTTAAGAGAACCAAACATGAGCAAATTTTTTATCCTGCCCAGTATTAACAAAGACCTTCACTATATATATATTTTTTTATGTACCTTACTTAGGGCTGTTTGACTTTTTTTTCTTCAGCTCAGAAGATAAATTGTTCCATTTACATACATAACTTACTCTTTATTAGTTTCATTATTTTAGGATGCTTAAGCAGGACCTTGGAATTCCAAAGCTGACTTCTAAATCACTACAAGGAACAAAAGGACAAAACAGTGCACAAAGAACAACAACAGACAGTGGTGATCTTTGCAGGAGAGTGCTTCAAGGCACAGAAACCTGTTGGTACTTCCTTCAGGAGGAAGAAATACTCCTCTATGAGACCTTTATTTGACATTGTGGCAGCACTAAGAAGCAAAAAAGAAAACTGGTCCTGCTCACATTGAGCTCTGGTAAAAAAACTAATGCTGAGGTTGTCTTCTGAGTCAGCTCACAGCACAATGCTGCACACTGTTTGCTCAGCAACACCACAGGCTGATGCTGTCACCCAGGTTCCTCTGTCCTCAAACCTTGCCCTCAGTAGTCAGAAAGCCCCTACCCTGACAACAGATTCACCACAAAACAAACAAACAAACATCCTTAACTGCTCAATTATGCTGCATTATGCAGATGTCATTCACTAACCTTCCACAGACTCTATGGAGGTGGAATTATTATGACTAATCTTACTGATGTACATGAAATGCAGAGCAGAAAAAAAAATCACAACCTGGTTAACTCGTCACACATTTACTATTCAATCTTCAGTGACTTCATGACAGAAAAGCTTGAGCATTCTCTTTCTAGACTTGGTGGGACAAAGGCAATGTTTCTTTGTAGTTACACAGTCTGCAAAGTTATTTGGATTTTGTCAGATTTTTGAAGGAACATAAAAAAGTTACTCCCAGTTAGTGCGCTGAAAAAAACCTGCTTTAGCCCACCCAAGGTAACGTCTGGAAAGTTGTTATCTAGAAAGCATATAAAAATAAACTTGCCTTCCATAAAGATCCTGTTCCAGTAGATTTTTCCAACGTGATTTCCTCCCAGAAATATTAGATTTGATAAAATCAGCATTGAAGTGCTAACAGATGCTAGGACAGCATGAAGTCGACGACGAATTCTTGGCGAGAACAAACGTTCCTGAGGGGCAAAACAAAAGGTGCAAATGAAGTTACCAACCCCCACAACTTTTCAAGCAATGTCAGAAAAATACATTAGTTATAGTTAGACTAGTTGTAGTTATAACAGACAACTAGTTGTAGTTGCAACAGACAACTTCGATACAGAAATTCAAGCGCATATGGAACAGATCCCAAAGCTTTAAAATACTGAGCAGAACTCTCACCAATGTCAATTTAAGTTTCATTAAAACTTAAGTTTGGAAGGGACCTCTGGAGGTTGGATGAGAAAACTCATCAATGCAGTGAGCTAAAGCAGGCTGCTTAGGATGGCACCCAGTCAGCTTTTGAATATGTCCAATGTTTCTCTGCCTTCACAGTAAATAAGATTTTCTTATGTCTAAATGGAATTTCTTGTATTTCAGTTTGTGCCCTTTACTTTTTGTCCTGCCACTAAACACCACTGAGAAGGTCTGGCTTTGTCTTCTTCCCCCCCTACAATTAGGTATTTATATACATGTATTAAAATCCCCCTCTGAGCTTTCTCCTTGGGCTGAACAATTCCAGCTCTCTCAGCTTCTTCTGTTAAGGCAGATGCTTTTTTTTTCAGTGTAAGTATTACTGCTCATGTTCAAGAAGTGTAAATAGCTTTTGTAAAGTTTTTATACTGTTGTTCCAATGATACAAATATTTAATTCTCCCCACTGCATACTAGTTTACATTTTTTCTGAAATAATCTTTTTCATTATCACCTGAAATGGAAGCACAGCAAAGGACTGCAAGAAGATGGATGAAAGAAGTATGAGAAAGTTTTAGCTTCCTCCAATATTCAGTTGCTAGAGCAAATTTTTAAGAGCATTATATCACACCACAAGGAAATATTGTCTCATTACTGCATAAGGAAAAAAATATATTGTGCATCTCAACCTCTGGTTGAAAACCTCTTTACATAGTGCCTGAATCTGCAAAAAACTGAATGCTTCTTGTGAAGTGGTGATTATTTGCCAGGGCATGGGAACTAAAGAAAATATTGGGAGCTGTTCAGCCTTCACTTCATTAACAGTGATGTTGAGAAAACAAAGTCTTGTGACTGCAGCATAAAAAAAAAAATAAAAAAATTTAATCTTTAATAGCTGCAGCCAGACCAGAATTAATGCTCAGGTACCTGAAGCACAAACATCCTTAAAACAGACCTAAAAATACATTCCTAGACAATGTGTCAGTTTTATAAGTTCAAATATTTCAACTGCTAGACTATAAAGTGACAAATCTTCAAATAAATGCCATCTACAACCATAAAAATACAATTTTAACACATTACTGCAAAGCAGATCTCTGGCAAACTGAATGTTAACCCCAGTCAGAACTATATCTAGTGTATGAGTCAGTCTGAATCAGGATAAAAAAGGGAGAGATAAGCTTCTCTGTGTCAAGCAGTATGCACAGTACAGCAACAGCTGATCTTCCATACAATGCTAAGAAAAAGATCCAGGTATGAAAACAGAAGCAGGGAATTTTCTCTGAAAATTCTGTATGAAAACTAGGATATCATAGGAAAAGTGTAGAGAAAATGAGACAATTATATAAATATTCACAGAAACTCAGAGTGAAACAATTTTTTCCATTTCTAGTATGTCCAAAGCTGCCCATGGATTTCCAAAATGTTCTCCTTCAGTTCACACAGATGTAGCGGATATTTTATCTCCTCCTGAAAAGCACATTATGAATCTAATCTCATATATAAAACATTTATGCCTTTTCAGAATGTGTAAGTGTATGCACAAAGAAAACTGGTTCAGCATCTTGCTCCTAAATCCTTGTTAACAACCAAGTTTAAATAAGGAGCAGTTATGATCATGCCAGCTTGAGCTTGCCTGTTAAGAATCACCAAACCTGCCCTCTTCTTAACACTAACTAATTCTGAGCTGCAGCTCAAGAGTTAAGTAATAAATAATTAATTAATTCATTTCCATTAATTCCATCCAAAAAGCAGTAACATTTTCCTGCAAGCCTTTGATGTCAGTGCAGCTTTTACACAATTGCAGCACAGGCAAAAAAACCCCCCCGTTTTTTAAACATCTCCTGTCATCTAGAACAAAACTTAACTATGAAAGCACCTGAGCAGCTATTGTGCTCAAATTAACACACTGGAAGCATTAATTTGCCTGTGAAAAAAAGGAATAAAGCTGGTCTAGAGAACCCATAATAACATTTGTGATTTAAATGTCTACCTGCGTGTGGGTTTTTCTGGATATACAGGAAGTTGTTTTCATCAAAGCAGACTAAATTAAAAAAGGAAAAAAAACCAACAAACCTCCACACCCACAACTCTTCATTGTGCTATTTAATGCTTTTAATAGTCTGTTCCATTCTAATAACACAGCAGCTGCTATGGATTTGTGTTGCTCCTCTGATTTTGCTGCTGTCTCTTTCTCCTATTTTCCTGTTGGAAACAGGGCCAGGAGAGAGAGTGGCAAAAGAGCACCTTGAGTTCAAATGACAGTGAAACTGTGGCTGCCTGGCTGAAACCTTTTTGCTTCCTTCCTCAATGCTCCATTTCACTTGTAATCTCTCATCACTACTTGATCATACTTTGCTTTTGATCATCACCACCACCCCCATCTCCCCACATACTGTGAAATAAATGGATTGGAGCATTTAAACTACACCAAAAAAAAAAAGTATTGTCAAGATAGTCCAAAAGCATGCAGCATGACATAGGAGATAACTTACAAAGGTTGGCTAAGGTCACCTTTCCTGGAACTGAATGGAGTTTGAGTTGTTATACCAATCCAGTTCCTGCTGCAAATGAAGATCAGCCTCAGTCATTCCCAGGTGTTGGAAAAAAACCTCTCTCTGCACATTGCTGGGTATAAAATAATTGGCTAACTTCATCTTTCTCTCAACTGGGCCTTCTCAGTCATCTTACAAAAACAAATGATATTGTGTAGTGGGTTACTTCGGAAAGTAAATCTGCGTATGTGTTTGAGACAGGTAGAAGAAGGCAGATGTGAAGAGGATTTGCACAGTGCAAACATTTCCCTTCCTAAATCCATTTCCAGTTACACATGGATGTCTCATTTAGCCTCTAAGGGAAAATGAAGCCAGAAATAGGAAGCTTGTATAAGAGTTGTTTCTTGACAGCTTATGAAGGACAACACACACCAGAATAGATAGTTGAGGTTAGAATGAAGAGTGGAGTTAATTAACATGGTGGAATTTGAAGTCAGAGATTATGTGAGAGAAAACATTTAATTTGTTTTGCAATGTAATTACACGACCAGGAATGTGAACCAAACATGGCAGGAGAAGCAGCTTCAGACAGCAGAGCACCGTGTGAAATAACTCTATTCATGGAGATATAACTATCTTCATGGAGTAAAACAGAGATTCACAACATATATTTCCTTTTGAATGACCCTACCAGAGACTCAATAATCCACGTACATGGCAAAATAAGAGCATATGGTAAAATTGGAGAAGCAGTTGAGCATTTCTTAAGGGAACAATATGCACTGTGGAGTAAGACTGTCAGATATTATGGCCAGAGTGACATGAAACATGTGCTTGAGTCTACAGATTGCAGCATGACATTATTCTGTTCTCATATGACTTTGTTTTTCAAAGGGTCAAAAGAATCTAGTATCATTTTTAGAAGAGTTGTCTTTTTTTTTAAACATATATTTAATTATTATCTGTTCTACAGATTTCATCCTCTGCCACTTCAACCTATCCACCAACTTACCTATAACAATTTTTAAAGAAGATATGTAAAGTATAAGACAGTATTTGTTGTGTTGAAGAAAGCAAGCCAATTAACTACCATAAATATAACACCTAGTCCTGCATTAACTATCATTTGCTCTCCTAGTATATGAGAGAGGAATAAATGTACTTCCTACAGTTATTAAAGCTCCATTCTATCAATTTCCTGAAAGGTTTTAGTGGAGAAGCAATGTTTGAAAGTTAATGCAATGTGGACTCATCTTTATGTCACAAAAATTCTTTGCAAGTCTGTTATATAGAGAGTTTACAAGAATTTTTTCTGGGAAGGGACAGGACAGATGAGTAAAATGTTTGTGGGTAAAGTTGCTGCATCGCAGGAGGGGCACAGGTGGTACCCTTACATGTATCAGCAAAATTCTTGGAAATAACCTCAAATTGTTTGCTGGGATTCCTTTTATCAGTGCAATTTAAGGATCTGAACTTCAGTTTTCACTCCTTGTTGCATCACAGCTGAAGAGTAAGGCCTGAATTCGCCTTACTTCTTTACAGAAGCCATAGAGACCACCCAGTCAATCTTAAAAGCACTTCCAAAAGAGATCTTTTGGGAAATATTCTTAGATAAATGCCAGGCCAACTCTTCAGTGCCTCTACCTGAGCACTGCTAATCACCCCGTTACCCTGAGAGTGAACACTCAACGCATCTCTTGAAACTGGGTCATCCGCAATGCAGCCATTTGCCAAAAATAACAGGCCAGCAGAAAAACAAGTGCAGGGTGAAATGCTGAAAGAGAGCTGGGAGCAGATGGGACAGTGGGAAGGGAAGCGACACATCCTGACTAACAGTTACCGGCTATTTTATCTAGCTGCAGTCAGGCACACTGAAAATGGAGGGCAGGGTGTGACTGAGCAGCTGGGGGAGCAGATGGGACGGAGGAAAGGCTGAAAATTGTGACAAGGCTCTGCCAACCAGAATGTCAATTTATTTCGTTTTTAAAGTGAGCAGTGGAAATGAAGATGGGTTGCTTCCAAGCAGTGGGGCAACTTCTAAAAGTATTCACTAATATAAATTGTTGATGGGTAATAGTGACAGAAAAAGAGACTGAGAGACTGCAGAAACCAAACACACGCTCATTCATAGTGGCCAAAGTTAGACTTCAAGAGCAGCAGTAGCAAGGGAAAGGCAGCTGATGAGAGGTTAACAGGTCAATACATTACTTACTCAGCACTCTGAAGCTGAGTGACAAATGCTGAACAGGGTAAGACCAGAGATTGTACTACATAACAGGAAAGCAACAAAAATAAAGAATTTTGGTTGAATACACACACAGAATATCCATTTATAAAATAATTCAAAAGAAACTGTGGAATTCCCAAAGCTATAACAGTAACAAGATAAGGAACAGGTCTGCAAGCAGAAAGTGAACAAGATGTGCTACCAGATCTTATCCATCAACAACTGCCACACCAAATGGAAGACTAAATTTAGTTTCCCGCCAACACATACTATACCCTTCAATAATCATGGCAATCATTCCTGTTTGCTCCACGCTTCATGAAGCTCTAACTCGGAACCAGGTCCCTTTATTCTTCTGGCATTTTATTTCACTTGCAGTTTTTCCTTCCCTTCTCCCCAAGCTGAACCGTAGCATGAGGTCATCTCCTGTTTCCTTTAGAGGAATATACTTTTCTTCCAAAGAAAAGGTAAAAATTAGCTCCTGGAAGGTTCACACATGAAGGTGGGAACTGACAACATTTTTTTCCAAGAGACGGGATGATGCAAATGACCTGTAATTCCCTACATCACTCCTATAAAAAGAGGACCACACAATTAAAATCAAGCAGCTGTCAGTTAAGATCTATTTTCACAAATAGAACTTCTTTCTCAATTTAGGAATAAATGCTATATATAGCATTTGAGAAGATACTCATCTTCTCTATTGATGTCTTACTAAACATTCACTCAACAAAACGCTGTCTTGCACTAGCACTAGTTCATTTTTAGATTTTCCAAAAGATCTACATTTATAGCATCTCTCAGCAAACAGCCAACCCCTCCTTCTGCTAGAAGAAAGCCTCCTACCAGCTCGTATGTATGCACTACGCTTACAGATGGATGTGTGAAACTTTGACATACACAGAAGTAAATTTCTGTACTTGGCCCTACACTTACTCTTCACCTTCAAAGAACCTGCCCAAACATTTTTTTTTTTTAAGTGGCAGCTTGTGAAAAGTGCAAAGTGAACATCACTGAAATGCACCATTCTCTTTTCTGTTTTATGTATAAATCAGGGAATTTAAGCAAGTAATGGCAGTGTACATACTCCTATGAACGGGCCTCAGTTCTCATTAAGGAGGACAAGTGGAGAGAGCCACATACTTCCTTGTGTACCAGTCCTTGATGTCCTTATTTTTATTATTCTGGTTCCCTTTCTGGATCTCTCCATTCCCTCACCTACATTTAAAGTTTTTACCTTTTAAACTGTAATTAAATTGGGAAAGGATCTAAATTCATCAATCATCAGTGCAAAATTTTAGTCCTGCCACAATGCCACTGAAAAACTGTTAACAAATAAAGAATACACCTTAATAATTCCTCTGGAGACACCTGATGAACACTCAGCAAATACCAACTTTGCTTTCCCTGTGACAAGTTCCTGTAGCTCAAAGCACAGCAGAAAAACAATACTGTGATAGCTCCTCTATACTTTAACTTTTATTTCCATAATTGCCAACATCTATTGTCTGGAATAATTTTTGAGATGAACAAAAGAGAGAGGCTGCATTCATGTAATAGTAACAAAGGAGCATGTAACCAACATAATTATTTTCACACTGTAGCATGATTTACTTGCTTTTCAAACAGCATTACAGACTAAGCACCAGAAAACTGCCCAATGTCTCCAAAACAGAAGAGAAATAAATAATGCTGGTAGGTATAAGAAACTTTTTTGTCATGATAACTGAGCAGCTACACAAGGTTATACGGCTAATTGCCTTTTTTTTCTCTTTGTTGCACAGTGTTTCTAAATGTTTACCTTGAAATATCTAATGGTAATGAGGAAGATAAGGAAAATAGGTATCCCAGCTTTGGGGGTGTCTCTCACCAAATATGCTTCATATCACATTCTTACTAGTGCAGTTTTGCTTTCTTTGGGCCATTTCTGACATTCTTCCTGTAAGTAGATTTAAAACACTGAAATGTACTGGTTCTTTCAAACTTTCATCACCATGTGCAAACAACTTGTTTTGGATTCTGTATAACGGCGGCCTCGCACACATAAATGGCGGCAACACACACAAAATGGTGGCCCCATCCACAAAATGGCAGCCCCGCCCACAAAAAAATAACCCCAACCCTCGCTCAGATGCCTGTACACAAATGCACAGCATGGGGAACAAACAGGATGAACTAGAGATCTGTGTGCGATCTCAGCAAAAAGAAGCCTAAAGGCAGTGTGGGCCTGCTACTGGATGAAGCAGGTGCCCTGGTGCCTGAGGACAGAGAGAAGGCTGAGTTACTGATGCCACCTTCGCCTCGGTCTTTACTTCTAAGGTCAGCTACCAGGAGTCCCAGGTCTCCAAGACCACAGATGAAGGCTGGAGGGAGGAAGTTCTTTCCTCAGTTGAAGAGGCTTGGGTTAGAGACCAATTGAGCAGACTGGTCATCTACGAATCTATGGGCCCTGATGGGATACACCCACGAGTGCTGAGAGAGATGGCAGAGGTTATTGCTAGACCACTCTCCATCATTTTTGAAAGGTCCTGGAGAACAGGAGAGGTGCCTGAG
>JANHGL010024752.1:0-15480 GCA_024611195.1 Ceyx melanurus | reverse complement strand
GGCTGCCCAGGGAGGTTGTGGAGTCTCCTGCTCTGGAGACATTCCAGCCCCACCTGGATCTGTTCCTGGGTGACTTGCTCTAGGTGCCACTGCTCAGGCAGGGGGGGTTGGACTAGACGATCTTCCTAGGTCCCTTCCAACCTCTAACATTCTATGTTTCTGTATTAACTCTAGTGGTTGACTATATATAATCTCTAAAATCAAATTCCCTTTATTTACTTAAAAGGATTTTAATGTGAAAGTTTAGACAGGAGGTATTGTGCAATATGGCATCTTTTGAGTTTTTATTCTACTCTTCAAATGCTAACTTCATGATTTGTGAATGAATTAAAGGACAATTATAAAGTGAGATATTTTTGATGAGCTGATGACAGTCTTTTCCAAAATTACTTCCATTTGTGATCCACTTTTGGCAATTGCTCTTGCCTCAAGTGAGTTTCCTATGCATGGAAATAAGAAATTGTCATGTCTTCTGAAAATTCTCTGCCATTTATGACAAGCATATTGTATTCATAAGCAACATCTGTATATAACGTGCTCCTCTGTTATTGGTACAAGTTGATATCCTGGTTATGTATTCCATTTTGGGATCAAAGAATTTGTTTTGTTTTGCTTCTAACAGTAAGGTAACTGTAGGCTCTGCATTATATTTAACCTTCCATCACTGCTTTTCTGTGAATGTCCTTTTTATTAAAGCTGCTTTCTCTTATCCCTTCTTTGATATGTAATCCTCTAATCTTTTTCCTGACTTTCTCAGGAATATTTCAAAATTTCCTTTTCTGTTGAGAATGTGCATTTGTTAAAACTGAAATATATGACTTTTAGAGAAGGATGATATAGATGAATGTATTAGCATTAAAAAAAAGTAAGGAATAATTAAAAATTATGACTGTGTATATTAGACTAATTATTAATATTTAAAAAATTTCTAATGAAGAGTGTACCAAAATCAGCAGTGTTATTGTTGCATGAAATGGTTACTTGTTTTCTAGTTTAGGTAAATGATACACTTTCAGACTTTCTTTGAATTACATTCATTTCTTACATTCAAAAGACAAAAGTAAAAAAAACACCTTGTATAGTTATACAGGATATGAAAACAGTTCCTCTCTTTTTGGTCATACCCCTAACTCACAGCTATGTGTCTCACAAGCTTGTTTTCTTTCTATATGTTGGCTGTTGTTTTTTTTTTTTTCCCTGAATCTTTTTTACTGCAAGTGTTTATTTTGGAGTCATCCAAAGTGTGAGCATAGAACTGCTATGTGGATAGATTTCATCCTATCTACTCATCTTCCTTTCCACCACATTCTCCTCCCTCTTGTGGATTTTTGATTTAACATGAATATTTAACAATATTTATTGTTAAATATTGGTTTTAATGTATTTAGTTCATTTAAGAACAGTGTCCTCAGGACACTTGAATTTAAAACAGATGGAGCAACACTGGTGTCAGCAGGTAGAGGAAACCTGACTTCAAACACTCAAGATCCTGGAGCTGAGTCCCAAGGTACCATTTTTGGTCTGATTTTAGTAAGGAAGCTAAGGTGCTGTGACCATATAATTTGCTAACATGTTGTTGTCCAACAAAAACCAACAGAGGGAACCCTGAGGTCAGAGAGGAGGGGGAGACCTGACCTGTTGTGGAGGGGAGCAGATATTCCTTGCAGCCTGTGGAGGGCTTGGGGCATGGGGTAGGGATCTGTAGTGTGCCCTGTTGTCAGTTGTGCTCTGGCTTTGCACAGCAGCATGAGAATAGTCTTTGTTGCGTTTGCTGTTTCTTTCCTCATGATTTATACTCATTCAACTCTCTTTTTGGTGGATTTGTGTAACCAGCTCCTCACCACACTTTGTTGCATTGTTGTTTAACTCTCCTCTGAACTCATATGTGTGTATTTTGAGCAGCACAAGCTGAAGGACAAGCTCATGCATATGCTACATTATTGACTTCCTTACTTCCCCTGTAAAAAAAACCTACAAACCACACAAACACCCCCCCCCAAAAAAGCAAACAGAAAAAAAACCCTCAAACAAAAGCCACCAAGCAGCCTATATGGTTGCCAATTTTTGCCTTTTTTTAGAAGAAAGATGGTTCTAGTTTCCTTAGATTTCTCTGAAGGGACATGTATCTGGATGTTAGGAAAAGGATGGGCAGATTTGCACAGGTAACATTAAGTAGGTGATAGCTGGTGTCAAGGTATTAAATATTTCCATTTGATATCATTAGTGTTCAGTTTTACTTTATGTATTTTAATTTGTAATCCGTTCAGTGTCATTCCCAATTGTCACGCTTCTTGCATTCTGGTTTAATTCAGTATTTTATTTTTTTCCAGTCATTAGAAATAGGCAAATCAAAATAACAACAACAAAAAAACCCCTTAGTAATAAATGTGCTCTTTCTAAAAAGTTTAAAAGTTCACATGGGTGTTGTCTTTCTTTGGATTAGTACTGTGGTGTGGTCTGAGGGGAAATGGTTTTTGCGGAAGCTGTGAGCCTTTGAACGCAGTGTCCTGTGTCAGGAGGGTGTGGACTGGGAGGCACACTCTGCACGTGCCTCTGGGAATTAGGGAATTTTCCATTTGTTGTCATAGTTCTTGGTTCAATTGCACGTTGTGCTGACTGTGAGTCAAGGTGGTGGCTGGAGAGGAATGATCACGGAGTTACGGCAGGTCTTGGTCAGGGTAGACGACTGGCATGTTGTTCTCAGCTGGGTTTGTGTGATCTGATTTAAGGAAAAGCCAGGAAGGACAGTTTCAAACTAGGTTCAAATTCATTTTAGAAGGGCTGGTGCACTGTGCTGTGGTTTGGAGAAGTTAGCAGCAAGTGTTTGATTATTGTGTGCTCAAACCAGTGATGTCTCGGGCAGATTTCACACAAGCCATGCTTCTGACTTCTTTATGAAAGAATATATTCAGTGCCTACTTTCAGATTGCTCAAAACTGTGTTATTTCATGTAGTCAGTGGGTGACAGAAAATTATGTTATGGCTTGAATAAAGAAATTGTTTAGAATTTGCAGCTTCCCTTCACCACCCCTTTGTTTTTCACAACAGAAGGACCAGAAGAGCACTCTTGTTCAGGAGAGAATGTAATTTGTTTAAGAATGTAAGTTCTGCATTGTCATTAATAAAACTTCTACTACACTTGCAGTCACTAGTAATTTCTGCCACTGATTAGTTTAACACTTTGTCTGGTTTCGTAACTTTTAAGTGGTTCATCACCAGACAGTTTCAGCTGCTTTGTAAATAGCAGAGCTTTTCATTCCTGAGCCTATTATGCTATTACCAGTAAATTGCATTACAATTTCAGTTTACTCCCCTAATTCCTAGAACTGTAGGTTGTTCTTGGAAGATCCTGCATGCATTAGATGCTGAAGTAGCCTATTTCATATTTGGCCTTTATACTCCTAGTATCCTAATAAATAGGTTAATTTATTGTCTACATTTAGCCCATATGTGGGGCTAAACTGTATTGGGAAAAGGAGAGATGATCAGTGGGTTGAAATGACAGCAGTAAAATGAATACCAATGCAAGTATTAAGTGAACAGACTCAGCCCAGCAAAATATACAGTGGTCACAATAAACAGGCAGGGCAGATCACACACCCCCATTGTCAGAAAACTTCCCCCTTTATACTGATTTTAATATTTATGGTCTGGGCTACACTTATGAGCCAACTCAGGTCAACTGCCCTGGCTGACTCCAGAGTGCTAGTGGTGGGCTCCAGACTATTGCTGGCCTAGGATTCTGTCCCAGCAAAACCAGGACGTCAGTTCATATGAATGTTCAGAATTAAGATGTAATAAAGTTCATGATTTTTTGTTGTTGTTCTCTCGAGACTGTGCCAGTTCTACTTCACTGCTCTTTGGCTAGAAGATTTCACTCTAGTTGATAGAACAGTTCAAGAGGCTTTTGACTGCCAAAAGTTAACCACTTGCACAGCTGTCAATTATTTGTCATTGTTGTAAACCACTTAAACACGTTAACTTATAAACAAAAGTGTATAAGTGTACTGGATACTCAAAAATTCTAAGTGGAAAGCTCTACTGGCTTAGAGTCTCTACATAAGAGAGCAACAAAAGTGCCCTTCTCTCCAGAAAGAGACACTCTTAATTGAAACTCTTTGGTTTTTGTGTTTTATGGTTTGTTTTTTTTATTTGATATATCCACCCAAGTTCTAGAGAGTACCAAGTTAGGCAAAAATGCAAGCTTTTTATATGAATTCTGAATGTTTTCAGCACTTGCTACCATTTTACCTGCAGACAAAATCCTAGCAACAACCTTGCACTTGTGTTTTTTCTTGGAGAAATCTAATGGGAGAATTTGAGGGGAACATCTTGTTTCTTTTGGGATTTGGCAACACTCATCCACTTAAAATATTCATAAGGTAAATTAAAAGGTTTCAGAAGTGAAAAGTAAAATGTTTCTCATATGGAAATACTTTGACAGAAAACCTTTGTTGTATAGCCACAAAATAAAATAACACTAAGCTTGAAAACAGAAATTTATATATAGGTATATTGTGTTAAATAAGGACTTGCTCTGTCCTGCCATCTCTTTAAGGTGTTTTAAATAGTACAGATTTTACCCTGATTCTGGGACTGACTTCAGACTTGTTCTCTGTTGCTGAGGGGCATATTTATTTAAAGGACAGTCAGGTTAGGAAAATTGTTGGACTTCTGAAACCTTGTACTAATGGAAAAAGTATAAATAATTGAAAACTGCTCAGCCTAATTCAGCAAATTGTGACACTTACCAGTGTTCTTTTGCCAGTAAAAGCTACGTCCACATGAGGACATGAGATATGCCAAATATCGTGCATCTCTGTCTCTGTCACAGCAGAAAAAAAAAAAAGATGATTTTCCTATTTTCTCCTCTGGCAGCGTGCCTGGAGAAAGGCAGAGAAAAAGATTCAGTAAGTATAAAAACCTCAAAGAATCAACTAAAGAAACGGGCAATTGTGCTTTCTGTAGAAAATAAATGATCACTGTGCTATCACAAGTGGATCTGGGCGAGCCTTGAAACACCCCCTGCTTACCTCAGGCCAAGTAAAGCACCAGGCAATTGTCCAAACATAGCATGCTTGGGAAGAGGAGAAGTAAATGATGAAACTTTCACTCTGGAAAGCTCTTGGTCTCTGCCAAGAGGTTCTTTCCTTCCCCGTGTGGAAGTTGTATACAACGGAATTATGTTGTCAGTGTTTTAATCTCTGTATAGCAGGATTATTCTAGCAATTGACCCTTTTTAGCTCAGGACTGAAGCCGTGGGTAGGGTCAAGAAATGTTAATGAAGACCTGGAGATTTTTCTAACAGCACTGGCGTAAGAAATTTTTGGGCATGTCCAACTGTGATTTGTAGGCCATGCCACTGTCTGCAGTAGTGATGTGGGAAAAGAACTGGATCCTGCTACCAGTATTTAAAGAGAGAATAGCCATGCGCCACTACATACAATTATCATTCATAATTCAAATCAGATAAAATAATTTTCTTATCATCAAATTGTTGTTACATATGTGGTCTATTACACACAGTTGCCACAGACAAAAGTGTTGAAAGTTGAGACAAGTTAAAAGGAGGGAAGGCCTATTGATGCAATCCTAGAGTTGGAGGGAAATCAGTTTCCCTAGGAAACTGGTGTACTTATCTTTAGATGTGTATTTATTCTTGGATAAATTGTTATATTTGTTTGGGATTTTTACACATGCATCATTGTTTTTGCACATGGTATCTTTCCAGACTAATGTAATCTTCTGGATAAGCATGTATAATATGCATATTAAAGTTGGCTTTTTTTTTATCAGGTGGTGTAATATCTGCCTGAACATATAAACTGAGTGAGTACAGGGACCAAAGAACTTCCCACTTAATTTTACTTGTTCAGGGTGTTACTATAGATATTTTTATTGGTGAAAACTTTTGCTAGGTCTGTTTGGATATGTAGGTTGACCCCAGCTAACTGAATCCAGCACTCTCTAGGATGCTTTCACAGTATGGAAATTACACAGATTTCCAGAACTGCTGCTAGCTCTTCAAAGGGCAGAACAAAAGTTGTGATGTTTTGAATGAATGATGTATGTAGTTCCACTGCTCTGAGCTTTTAATGCTATTTTTCTAATATACCCCCTCTGTTTAGGTAAGGCACACTAGCAAGTTTCCCAAAGCAAAATAGATTTTCCCCATATAGAAAGAATGTAAATGTATGGTAGTAATTGTGAATTTATTATAGTTTTGCTTCTGTGATACTTAATATTTGAAATATAAACGCTGTGGAATTGCTGATTTTTTATTTTTTTTTTTCCCATCATAATGATGGCATCATCATAAAAGACAAACAAATCTCTAAACTGGGAGGACAAAAGGAGCCAGAATGTCTTATTTGAATCTACTTGGCGATCAGATGAATTTACTCAATTTAAAATTATTCTATGAAAACACAGGTTTCTCAAATTTGTCATGTAAGGTTATTAAACACAAAATAAATAAATAAAAATGCTTCTCATATTATTTTAAGACTTTGGCTCCATAGCTTAGTGATTCTGTAGGTTTCTAAAATGTTTGTCAGCAACCCTGAAAGGAAATTTTGAAAACAACTCTGGCACCCTCACTGTGAAAATTTTTTTCCTCATATTTATGTGGAACCTCCTATGTTTTTTCAACTATTTTATTCAACTCTCAGTTTTTAGGCAGGGGTGTTTTTATTCATTCATTTGAGACAAGAAGAGATATAGATGCTCTAAAACAAGTTTCCTTGCTTCTGACAACCCTCTTCTTGCTGCTCGATGGTGACTCTAAATCTCTTATGTTATATGGTACTGTTAAAGAACTGTACAAGCAGATAAAAGCCTGATGTTTAGCCCTAGGTATGTTCATAAAAAATATAATTGCTATAATAATTTCCAGCAAGCTAAAATTCCCTGACTACTTCTGTTGCAATATGAAATGACTTCAAGATAAGAAAAAAGGGCACATGTGATCTAAATGACCATTGAAAAAAAAATCTTGTGGATTAATCAAAACTAAGGAAATAGTATTTACTAGCAGAGTGATAAAATATTTTATGGTAATACAGCATTGACTGGAAATGTAGGATTATTTTTTTTAATAAGATTGATATGATGTAATACTAAAATCAGTGTTCATGAGCCTTTTATCACTACATAAGAATCGTAAGAATGTTTTTTTGATTGGTGTCACTCTCTGTGATGAAGCCTATTTTTATGTGGGAAGGACTGACTGATACTCTTGTATTCTGTAAGGAGGGAATCTTTCTGTATTTCCAATGTAGGACACTGCTTCCTTTTCTATTTTTATTTTTTCCTTTTTCTCCTTTAATTTTTTTTCTTTTCCTTTTTTATCCCCTTTTCCTTCTCAACACACATTTAAAGCTGGTTAGGAAACATATCTATCTATATATATATTTAACATACTTGATGGGAAAAGGAATTAATGAAGCTGGAATGGACAAGTTAAACCACATAATTTCTGTGTAGTTTTCAGGAAAACAAACAACAAACAACCCAAACAACAAACTGTAAAGATTTAAATGGTTTTCTGATTGTCTTTATTATGTGTGGATTATTTTTTGTGCCATAGTACAGCTACCAGGAAAATCTGTTCCATGATTTGCCCTGGATTTTCCCTGTTCCATGATTTTACCTCTCTGTACACAAAAAATTACACTGTACATTCATATATTCTTTTGTTACATAAAAAAAAAAATTGCATTTATATCAAAATGTAAATTTTATTTGCCTATAATGTAGTGCTGGGGTTTTACTATACTTTGAAATTTATAATGGAGAAGCATGTATTTCTTCTAGGGGAATAGATGTGATTTCCTGTATTTTAAGACTAACTTATTTTGGCATGATTGCATGGCCTCAGGTTAAATAACAGTCAGTGAAAAATCCTTTGCAGGCATGTGTTTAATGAGACATGTTAAATAAATGATGTCTTCAATGAAGGGGAAGTTTTCAGTCTTTGTAAACATTTGGTAATGTGCTATAAAATAGAAAAATATGGCAATAATATTTGCAAACAATAACTTGAAATTTGGTATTTGCCACTGTTTGGGTTATGCTGTATGTTGTATAAATGCTTCTACATGATGTAGCTAGTTTGGGAGTGTTGTAAAATGTAGTGTGTCAACACAGACTTAAGTAAAATGCTCCATTTTTGGCCAGTTTGGCTCAAGAGGCTTTTTTTTTTTTTCCTCTTTTCTGTCCCTCCCTCCCCTGATAATTAGTTCAAGAAATTATTGGGTGTGGGGGTGTATCACACAAGTCTGCTGGATAAAGTCAGGAAAGCTTGAAAGGCTTTCAAGCTGTCCCTAGGAATGTATAAGCCTTTTGCCCCTCTCATTTTCACTTCTGCTAGTCACAGACATACCCTCCTCAAAGAAAAAGACTCACAGATGATGAACATGGAGATGTTTTGCCTGTAGAAGTAGCCCCAGCACAAGGTCTGATATTTCATAATGTTCTAGAGAAGGTGGAAGGGAGAAGCATAGACTGATTGCAGCTGCATACGTCAAATTTTGTTTACAAAATAAAAAATATTTGTCAAAAAACTGTGGACTTTTCTGCCTAGCTCTATATCCACTTTCTACATTTTTCTTGGTTTATATCAAGTGTAATTAAAACATTGTATTTGTTAGTGCTCTTCATTTATTTTTTTCCAACTGGAATTCCTGGCTAGTTTTCTGTAATATTTTTTGGGGGGGATTTTTGACCTCTGTTACCAGTCATTTAAGGATAAAATATTCCTATTTCTACTGTGGTTTTATTTCTGGTTTATGAGTGATTCATTTACTTAACAGGCAAACTGGTGTTGAAGGGTGAAATTGGTTTAGTTGAAGTTAATACAAGAGGAAATTTGACCATACACATTTCATATGTATGATTTTCCACTTGTTTGCTAATAAAAACATTTCTTAGTCTCTGAATAAGTGGTTTATGTGAAAGTAAGCAGCTAACGAGGTGAGAAAATACTCTGATTTTATGTCTTTGTGGAAAGTGGGCACCAGCCATGAACTGTGTGATTACCTACAGTGTTCAACCTGATGAGAAGGTAGATGACAAACCTAGAAGTCTGCCAGCCAGAGTACATGTAGTTTGGCAACAGCAACACAACTGTGTAGCCTTTCACACAGTTACAGAGGATAGAGGGATGATAGAGCAAGACTTCATGACCAAGAGCTTTACAGCAGTGGCAGTGGTGTGGAATGGAGGGTGTAGATTGTGCTGAGCTAGTTTTCCTATCATTAGAACAACTTGTTCTTCCTAATCTTGCATTTCATCTGGGGGGTTTAAACCTTTTAAAGATAGGTTGCTCTTGCTGGTGTTTTGAAATAAGAAATTATCATAGTACTTTATTTTCAAAAGAATTGGTTGTCCAACTTCTCTTTGCACTCAGGTGTTATAAAAGACTTCAATATTTGTCATTTTTTTTTCTTTCTCTGTAATTACTTAGATGTAATGGTTCTCTGCAAATGGCTGTTTGGAGGGGCTTTTTCCATTGTTGTTTGTTCATTTGTTTGTTTTCATTTTGAGACTAGGTAATTGTCCTTTCAGTGTAATAGACATTTTTCTTTTTTATTGTTTGTATGGGGTTTTGCAAAGTTTTCAAGTTTCTTGTCCCCAGTTATGACTAGGACATGGTGTATAACACTCAGACTGATGGTTTTTTTTAATCAAACGGACTTTCCAGAGCCAGATGTGGTTTTTGTGAAGCTCTCTCTTCAGTAAGTTTCTCTCTTCAGTTAGTTTCTCTTCTCTGTCCACTCTGTGAATCCATATTACCTATATTGTTTAATATCTTCATTAATGGTATTGACAGTGGGATGGAGGCACCATCAGCAAGTTGGCAGACACTAAGCTGAGTGGTGCTGTGGAAAGGCTGGAGGGATGGGATGTCATCCAGAGGGACCTGGACAGACTGGAGAGGTGGGCCCAGGGGGGAACCTCATGAGGTTCAACAAGACTAAATGCTGAGTCCTGCACCTGGGTCAGAACAACCCTCACTATCCATCCAGGCTGGGGGATGAGTTGCTGGAAAGCAGCTCTGCAGAAAAGGACTTGGGGGTGTTGGTGGCTGAGAAGCTGGCCATGAGCCAGCAGTGTGCACTGCCAGCCAAGAAGGCCAATGGCATCCTGGGCTGCAGCAAGACAAGTGTGGCCAGCAGCTGGAGAGAGGTGATTCTACCCCTCTGCTCTGCTCTGCTCAGACCTCTCCTGGAGTATTGCAGCCAGTTCTGGAGCACTCAGCACAGCAGGGACATGATGCTGATGGAGCAGGGTAGAGGAGGCCACAGAGATGCTCAGAGGCTGAAACAGCTCTGCTATGGGGACAGGCTGAAGGAGCTGGGGTTGTTCAGCCTGGAGAAGAGAAGGCTCTGGGGAGATCTTAGAGCACCTGCCAGTGCCTGAAGAGCTCCTGTCTTACACTGTGGTCTCAAGCTCCTTAACTTCCTGAGGTTCTGTATTAAGTTTTTTTTTAGGCCTCTTGATTTACTATTGATGGTTTTCTTACGCATGGCTTTTGGAGCTACTGAGTATCAGCTTTAAAATCAGGAAGACCTTATAAAGCTTGGAATCATCTCAGTCAATGACAAAACCACTGTTCTCAAGACTGGTTAATAGTGACTTGCAGTGCAATAGCTGATGTAATCATGGGTGTGTATAAATAAATTGCTCATTTCCTGGCAAATATTACGATATCCCTGTTTTGCCTTCTTTGCTGTCAGATTTCCTCAAGATGGTTAAAGGTTTTTATGTTTCTGTTTTTAAAATTCTCCTTCCATTCTGTTTTCTGTAAGAACCCTGCATAAATGTTATGTGTCCGTATCACCTCATACCAGTATTTGTACCAGTTCTCTAGCCTAGTAACAATATACACTGGATTTTAAGAGTAGTGTGCAGAAGATTTATAAACAACATCAGTTGTTATGTGTACTCCTATGGTCTCTAAGACAACAACAAGCTATTACATCATGGACTCTTAAGTTCTGTGTGTTGCAAGACATTTTCATTTTTTCAGTAAAATCCAGAAAGAGGTAACATTATATCTTGTGTGTGACTTTTCTTGTCTGGACTCCAAAGCAATCCAAATTAAATGCAAGCAATCAAAATTAAAATTTTTTAAGCTTCCTTTAATACCAGATTTTGAGTGACAGGGTCCTGTCCTGTTACTGTTTGAATGGTGGTTGGTGGTCTTATTTCTTTTTTTTCTTCTCTTTACACTAAAGAGCAGAGTATAGCTATAGGCTGATCTAGACACGAAGAAGATATCTGTTGCTTCTACTTTTGTCCATATTGTGCTCGTTCAAGGTATTTGTTCCATAAATGCACAGTTGTTCTAGTGTTTCCCTGACATGCTGGATTACGTGTGTATGTTCAGCAAGACTGCCTAGAAACCATGCACTGTTGTAGACAGGACCTGGAAATGAGCTGTGTATTTCTGTATAATTAATTATATAACATTTTAATAACATGGGTCCTTCAAATGCTTCTGAAAATTAGATTTAAATTATATTTTAAGTAAGATCTTTGATAGGAGGCTAGAAGAGTTTGTCGAATGCATGTGAGCTATCCTCCATTTGTGTCTGTTTATATAAGGAGGATAATGGTAATGCTGACAACTTATTTACTGGGAACACAATGGAACTGATGAAATCACACCTAGATACAAAGAGGAGAGAGCAAGTAAGACTTGACCTTACTGGAAGAGAATCATGTTAGGTACCTAAGTCCATGGAGCCTGTCAGAAACTACACTTGAATGTCTCTGAAATGTTTTGGGTCATCAGAAGAAATCGTGTTACTCTTGCCTTTCAGAGAGGGCAAGGAGGATCTGGGGTACAGGAGGACAGTCAGCCACTAGAAGATGATGGAGGAACTAATCTTGGAAACCATTTCCAGATACATAAAGTACAGGGAAGTTAGTAGGAGTTGTCAACACAGATTTAAGATGGGGAAATCATGCTTAAGCAGCCTGATAGCCTTCTATGATGCTATCAAGTGTTAAGGCTGGGCTGGCCTCTAGACAAATGACAGGCATTCTCTATAAAACCCACTACCCTCACAGAAGGAGAAGTGAAAGGAAATAAGGGACAGAGACTTAGGGACAGAAAACAAAACCAGCTTTAATGAAATTATTAACAATATAATGAAATATATAAATATATACAAAGTCAATATAGAACCCAATGCCCTCTGATGGCAGGGAGATCAGGTCATCACTGATGCTGTAGAGTAGTCACTGGGGATTTCCCACACTGGAATCAGTGGCCGATGGGAACCAGATTCAGGAGCTGGATTCTGGAACTAGATGAAGAAACTCATGGCTCAGAATTGAAGGTGGAATGGACAGTGTCCTTCTCAGATGCCAGCCATTGAAGAAGAGATCTTGACCCTTGAGATCTCTTAGCTTTATATTGAATGTGATGTACATGGAATGGAATCCCTTTTTGGTCAGTTTGGAGTCACCTGTCCTGGCCACTTCTCCCCACAGGTGTGACCTTTTTCTTTCTGCATCCCTAACATAGTGCACAGATTTAGCAACTATTTTGATAGTTGTTAATTGGATGAAATCAGAGTAAATTAAATGCTATGTTTTAAAGCAGATAAATCATTATTGTAGTTTGGGCAATTTTAACCTTTGAAACTTGGGAGATCAACAATGCAAAATGTTTATTTTTATGATTTCAACTATAATTTTATGAAAAAATTATGTTAAATTATGTCTACTATGTTAAATTTTTTTATCATAGTCTTAAAAGGAAGGTAACAGATGTTTCATAACTGGCCAAATGGGTTGTTGCCATGTCAATAGAGCAGAACAAGCATAAAATTAATGCTATAAATATAATATGTAGGCAAGATGCTGATGACTAAAGTGAATTTTCCCCCTGGTTTTAGATAAGCAAAGATAAAAATAAATATAAAAAAAAAACCCCAAACAACTTGGTGCTTTTTTTGCAATGCAAACAAACATTTTTGTTTGGTTTGGGTTTTTTTTCAATAGAAAAAGTAGCAGATTAAATTTCTCTCTCAAAAGCTGCAAGGTAGTAAATAAATATATCCTTAGCTAATGACAATTTTTTCTTCCTTTATACTGGTTCTCCAGTAGAACTGGAGATAATCATGAGATTTGTCATGGAGTGTGTGAAGATTTGTCTTGGCTTCCTCTTGACGTTGTAGATTTTAAGTGGAATTTTTGATGTAGGATGTTACAATCAGCTAGGAGCTGCAAGGAACAGTATTCTTCATACAAGGTCTACAGTACTTGTTCTCCACTCTTGGACTTCATCCTGAAGATTCTTTTGTTTGTGCACAGGACTAGGCTTTTCTATGGGAACACAAAAAGGACATCAGTTAACCTTTGATAAAGTGAGTTTTTAAATTATTTTTTTAAAATCTGTTTTCTCCATTTTAAATTAATGGACCACCTGATCATTTATTCTTTTGCTGGGACTACAGTTTGAAGAAAGCTTTAAATGATACACTTCTGGTTTTGTATGTGTAAAGACGTATTGCCATACACAAATACTTTAGAGAGTAACTGGTATCAATATTTATAGCATTTCAGATTATCTGAGAGAAATTTTTTCCATTGGATTTCTCTTCAGGTGAAGTTAGAAATTAATTTATAAGAAACATAATTTGACCAGAACCAGACATCCCAACTGTTAATAGCAAAACATCTATCTCCATTAAATGTATTTTTTTGAGGAACTTCCTCCATCACTGGATGTTTTTAAGGCAGCGTATGAGTGTGCTGGTATGAACAACAGCTTACATCATTCAGCCAGGTATTGTATTTATCTGTTCCAATTACTAGAAAATTAAACTACAGATACTCCCTGATTCCTCATCCCTCTTTGCTTTGAAAGATGATACTAGCAAGATCTCAGGGCACTTTTTTTCATATCAGTACACATTTTGTGTGCTAATTTCAACATGCACCCAGCTATGCACTGACTTGCAGGAAAGAACCCCAGCCTACACCTTAAGTCCTTACTTTTCACTTCACAGTTTTGGTCAGTGTTGCAGAAGATAAAAGCAGCCTCTGTCTCTTTCCTCCCCCCACCCCCTTTAGCTTGATGATACATTGAGTAACAGTTGGCAGCTTTGCTAGTTGTTTTGAAAGCTAGAAAAACCCTTTTTTGTACCTTTGAGACCAAATGCTGTTTGGGAAATAAGTGATGTTGTATACTTTGTCAGTTTATTGGCTGCTCTCTTACATTCTCTTTTGGAAAATCCCTATAGTCCTCATACATTTCTTCCCACCATTCCCTTCCCCTACTTTCACACTACAGAAGATACTTCCAGTTTTTCTATTGTCATGTTGCTTGAAGAGCTTTTGTCTTTTCACTTCCAAATGTTGTTCCCAGAGGGCCATCTAGAAACTGTTCACCCTGACTCATGTGAAACTGAGCTAAATCTCTTCTGATCAAAAGAGTTTAAAAAACTGTTTTTCTGAGAAAATAATGTCTGACACTGTAATTTCCATTTGAAAACAGCTAACATCTGTGGAAAGTTCATAACCAATGCCTGAGGAATTTCTGCAAACTAAAGTCCATGTCATGTTTGACTTTTTTTCAGTTATTCTATTAAAGAAAATGAGTGGGGAGGAAGAGCCTCCCCAAGACTGAGCTAATTTTGGTTTCTGCACAAGCTGATAGTATCAAGAGGTTCCCTTTCTCCTTTTTCTCCCATCTTTCCACTTTTGGGGGACCTCTCCACACTTGCAGCACATGTTCACTGGTCACTGTGGGTGAGCCAACATCTTGAACTGAGTGATAAAGAATTAGTTGATTCAGTAAATTAACTCCATGTTGGTACTGCTCATACATCATTTAATGATACCTCTGGACACTGTGGGGTTTTCCCCCTTTACTTTGACTCATTTTATCAATGGCAGGTAAATTTTTAGGGGAGGTACAGATGCCAAACCAGTTTGCTGTTCAGGAAAGGCTTGTTACAAAAGGGATGCTTCTTTCCATCTACCAAATTTATTGCTAAGTACAGTAGCAAAACTGCTGTGCATAATGTTAGTCTGTGACATGTATATACTGTTCCTGGAGTTCTGTTTGCTGACATCTGAGAGCTTTTGATGTTCTTTTACGTACCAGATTTTCCAAACCAAATCTTGTAGTATTAGCATTGTTATAAATTATTTTAATTGTTATAAATTATTAATGTTTAGCTTCTTCTGATACTACTTGAAGGGCAGACAAAACCCACTAAGAATTTGAACTTTTGAGTACTTTGGCAAGGGAAATTTGCATCCACAGGGAAGCACATACACTGCTTTATTGGTAAGTCATCTCAGTATGTAATTAGAGTGGGATTCATTCTGTTTGGACAAACCATGATTTCTAGGAATACCAGTTAGTCTGCACATATGCAGAATGTAATGGCTGCATTTGATTTTTTATTGAAAAGAAAGTTTTGAATTAAGGAAAATACAATCTTGTAGAAAGTT
>JANHGL010024751.1:0-20760 GCA_024611195.1 Ceyx melanurus | reverse complement strand
ATTCCCACTTAAACCCTTTTTCTCACTGTGTGGCAAACATTTAAAGAAAAAAAAAAAAAAAAGCAGGAAAAATCCCAGTCAAACAGTGTGGCTTAAACATTTCTTTGTTTCTTGGTGTTGTTATGGCGAGTTTTTTGGTAATGATGATCCAATCATTTTGGGAAAATTCTTGCACTGTATCAGAGTTTTTTGACCTGGCGCGTGCGTGTGTCTGTCTGCCCACCGCGAGCGCTCTCTCTCTCTCCTCTCTCTTCTCCAAGTGTGTGTGTGTGCAATGTTACGTTCACCTGAGGAGTCCAAACTTACCGAGTGAGTTCAAAGAGGGAAAGAAAAAAAATTTCCTTTTCTTCCTTTTTCAATATGATGGAATGAACGAAAGAAAAAAAGAAAAAAGAAAAAAAAAACCAAACCCAACAAACAAATGAATACTAAAACCCAGTTTGTTTTCAGAACTAAAACAGAAAAAAAAAATGTGCCAATTAGCATAATGCTTGGCTCCAGGCTCCTTTTTCAAACTGAACAATAATGATAATAAATGAGAATAATGATCATTAATACCACCGTGTCGCATTTCTATGCTGCTGTCCATCCTGCTGGCCTGGGGGCTTTGCTGGGCCACTTCTTGAGTGGCTCCCCTGTGGTCCTTGGCCACTGGTCCATGAGTGACTGTTCTCCCTGGCACTGCTTAGGGGATTTTAAGGGAAGTAGGCTTGGATTTTGAGTGAGAAGTTAGCACTGAGTAACATAAATAGTGAAAGTAGCAACATCAGTTTTAGGAAAGAATGTAAGAAGCACCCCTCTAGGAGACCTCTAGGCTCTGATTTGGAGAAATATGGTGACAGTGGAAGGATGGGCCACCAGAGGGACGAGCTTTGGTCCATGATGAAGTTCCAGTCTGTGCCAAGGGATGTAAGGAGACAGGGTCTCTTTGGCCTGAGCTCCTCCAAGCAGCAAGGTGATGCTCACCTCATATGGGCTGGAGTTGGAGAAGTCATTGAGTAGCATTTTGTCACCCTCCAAAAATGTTATATTTGGCAAAATAAATTGGGCTAATGCATTCAATAAATAGGCCCGTGGGCAGAACATGGTGTGGTGGTGAAAGAGCCAGGTGACAGCACTTTGAGAAAAATACCTCATTCCTGTTCCCTGGAGAAACCTGGGATGGTTCACCCAGCCCTAGCAAGGGCCTTTTAGCACTGCTGGCCTTGCCCCACAGCCAGCTAAAAGCATTGCACAGTCTTGGCTCCATGGGCAGAGCACCCACCTTGTCAGTCTCTACCACCTCTTCCCACAGGGTACAGGATTTTCCGTGGCATGCTCCAACCCAGCCTGTCCTGGTGGAGGACTGACTTGCCCAGCCCTGAGCCTGAGCAGCCGTTGGGGTCTGCTGCTCTGTTTATGAGCTGTGAGTGTGTACAGTTAAAATGCACTTGTTGATAGCTGAGCTTTCAGAAAAGCCCAGTTATTGCGCTTTCACTGCCCTAATTATTATAATGTGCTTTCCCACCAGCTTGTGCATGGCTTCCTGGCAATGGCAGCCAGCAGCCCCTGCAGGATTGCTGTACAACACAGCAGGGCCACGATTAAATTGGCCTCACAGCAGTAACACCAAAAAAGATGGGTCTGCTGACAGCCCCAATGGCCCTTAGTGGCTGATGCTTGGAGTGGCAGCCCTGCAGCCTTCAGAGGGCTGGCTGGCCCTCCCTGTCCTACTCCTTTGTTCTCCTCCATCTCTTTGTTGGAAATAGGGAGAAAAGATGAACGGTGTCTCCTCAGAGATGATCAGTTTGAATGTAGACCGCTCACTGGAAGTGCCATCAAAACATGTCAGGATTCATTTCCAAATGCTTCCTGGCATTGTGTAGAAATAAGAGAGAGAGAGAGAGAGAGTGGGAGGATTTTAAAAAAGAGGGAAAGAGAGAGTGGGAGAGAGATTGGACAGAGATTTTTAAAAACAGGGATTAGTGAGAGGAGGGGGGAAAAGATTTTCGAGTGGATAGATGGATGATAGGGAGAGAGGGGGGAGTATAGCTAGAGTAAGAAAGATTAGAGTGAAAAAGATGAGAGAGAGACAGAAATTAGATAACATGGAGCAATAGATGATTGATAGAGATAGTGAAACTTAGCTAGCTAAAGTAGATTAGACAGACTAAATAAGTAGAAAGATGGGCTGACTGACAGATAGGTATTGTGTCATACTTCATAAACGATATATATGCTAATATTCCCATGTCATAATGGGTACTAAACCCTGAGACACCTTCCAGCCTGACCTCAATTCAGCAAATGTAGCGCGGACATCAGGCATTGCTTGGACCGTATGTCAGGTCTCACCACCCTGCCTGTTTCTGCTGTGGAGGCAGCAGGGGGGTGGATGGTGCCTGGGGAGGGAAAGTGCTCTGATGGACACGGGGGGCTGAGGCATGGGGAGGAGGAGAGACAGAGTATGTTTGCTGTTTGTAGCACATGAGGTGCCCAGCCCAGCTCGGACGTTGCAGACACCCCGTGTCTCTAGCACTGAGTCAAGAGAACTGAGCTTCAGCTCTCAGGATTTGTGGGAGAGGTGTTTTGGAGGAGGCAGGAAGGAGAGAGCACCTTTTTTTTGTTGAGCCTCGTTTCCTGTCATGATGATTCATGAGTTTTCTTAAGGACTGTCTTGTGTGTTTCTTCCAAGACCATGTGGTCTCCCTGCTCCTTTGACTTCAGACCCCAAACTTTTAATCGCACCTCCACTTTACTATTACTGTTTTTATCTTTATAAAGAAAAGAAAACTGCCTCTCATGTCTTCCTGGACATAGGCCTTCCTCCCTCCTCAAAAAACAGAAACACTTTTCTCTCCCCAGGGATGATTTATCTTTGTACTCTGCATGTTGCCTCCCCCTTGGCTGATGGTTGGGGCATCTTGCGTGTTTTGTCACCGTTCATAAGAACATACTTTGCCATGTTGCTTAGAGAACAAAGGGTTGGGGTTTGTGTTTTGTTTTCTTCCCCCACAAAGGCAACGGGGTATGTGGTTACCAACTGCAAACCTAAATAATTTAAATACTAATTCCTCTCCCTTGGTTCCAGTCTAAAATTACTGGCTGTAACCAAGCGCACTCCCTAGTCTTTCTTATTGTACCGTGTCCTGATCCTGCCAGAGAGTCAGGGCAAAGAGCGTGAGAGAGAGCACACAGACGAACCCTGCCTTCAGCAGGCAGTGGTTTCATGTGTAATACACAAGATTTGTATAGGAATCTGGGCTGTATTCAGGGTACAGGAAGGGAGCAGAGAAAAGCATTTGGATTTCTTTGAGTTGCCTCTTCAGACAGATTCTAAAAGGCTAAAAGGAAACACTATAAAGAATGTAGCGTGGGACAGAAACTGGAAGGAGAAAGAACAGGGGCATTTGAGGAACAATTTTTCTAGCAGGGCATCAACTGGACAAGAGGCAGGCAGTTCCAGGAGTAGAATGGAGTGAACAGTACCCAGCAGAGTAGTTGGAGCTTTCCTACTCCTCATGCTGCAACAACTAATGCAAATTCCCCAGGGAGTATATACATAATCCTTTCTCCCTGAGGAGGATATAGCTTTGCCTGGAGGTTTCTGTGGTTCTTACTTCATGTATGGAGAGGGAAGGACACGTCAGAATGACTCAGGCTGGGAATATGGTGCCTGACCTCACATACCATGCTGTGGAAACAGAGAGTCCAATTGGGCCTTTTTCCATGGCTCTGCAGTAAGATAGGCTAGTGATCTACATTGATACTGAGTGCTCATGCCAGCTGTAGGCCGGCTTCTGACATTTCACCTCATCTCGACTAAGCCTTGGAAAAGTGTAAAAAATCCCAACCTAACACCCTCCGTCAATGCCTAGATTATTTGCATGAGTTTGGTCTGCTCTGCAACGCTTGTGGCGTCCACAGACTGTCTGCATTGAGCGTGTATAAAACCCCACAACCCTTTCAATAGTTGCATCAGCCAGGAAGCTCCACTGTAAGTCACATTCCAAAGGGAGGGGAAGGACATCCTGCTGAGATCCCTTCAGACCCTATGTTTTCCAACCCCTAAACCCTGATGCAGCCTCGTGAGAAGCCTTAGCTAGAAGGAACTCACCTATGGTGACAATGTAAACACCACAGATTGGTGAAGATGTTATTCTAAGTGAAAGAAATGTCTGTGAATGGGGGAGAGGGGTTTAGAAAGAGGAGAAAAGGGGAAAAAAAGAGTGAGTTCCTACCAAACACCCTATGGGAGTAATTTCGTTCTGCAGTCTATGAATTGCTAACTAGCATGTGAGGCTTTTTGTATTGAAGGTCTGGTGCTGTCATAGGTGTCTTAGGAAGGAAACAGAGCAGATGTGTTTTGCAGAGGTGGAGGGAAGGGTCTGAATGAATGTTTTTGTGGCCCCTTTTGGCTAAGAAGTCCATCCGGTGGCCACCTGCACCTCAGTGACGCAGGGAGTGGTGGCAGGGATCCTCTTCCAGGCCTGTGCTCAGATTCCCTGCTTTTCCACATTGCCACATTAGCACTTTCACTGTATATTTAGAGCACCTCAGGACTGGTTCTCCTCTCGCTCACACTGGGGTAACTCAGGAGTCACTCCACTGGAACCAGTGGTGTTAATCTGGTGTGAAAATAATGCGAGAGGAGGATTCAATTCCTCAGGCGGGGGGGGGATTTTCCAGGTCCCTGAGGGGAGAAAAAAAATCAATGGGAGTTACATGTCTAACTGCCACTTGTGCCTGTGAAGTCTGCCCCTTACCTACCCATATGTATATAGGGTACAGTTTTCAGAATAACCTAAGTGATGTGGGCACTTGAGAGCATGCATTTCACTGGCTTTCAAAGAGATGTAAGCTCCTAAGGCCCAGATGCTGAAGGATGTCCAAACTCCTCTCTGTGGTGAATCTCGGGTCTCGGGCCTAAAATTCTCCGGTAATTATCCAAAATGGAACTGAAGATCATGAGTCATTTAGGTGGTCCTGAAAGCACTACCCTCTATCCATTTTTCAGGGTGTTGATCTCAGGTCATGTGTGAGCCTGCATTCTTACCTACAATGCTTTATTACTACATTCCTCTGTTGAGCAATACTTGGAAGAAGAGGTGAAGGTTGAGACTTGCAGAACAGGCTAGTGACCTCAGTGGCTCACGTCTAGAGTGCCCAACTTGAGAGACACCTTGCTGGGGCCCTGTTCACAGGTCCCCTGTATACTCTGAACATCAAGATTCATGTATTACACACCCTGAACCACTGGTCACTTAAAAAAAAAAATATTAAAAAAAAAAATAATAAAAGAATCCCAGCCTGATGCCTAGACTACTCTCACAAAAGAAAATCCTAGGGGAATTGTTCATCCAATATCTCGGTTTTTCTGCTTATGCCTGTTTCCAATGAATGGAACAAATCCCTGTGCATCACCTAAGCCCTATTTTGAGGAGTTACACTGGCATACAGCTGAAGTAACACAGTAGTAAATCGGAGCCTGAAGAAGGCGGCTACAGCCTAGAGAGTATCAAGAACTGTGACGTGTCTGGAAGCTAATAAGAGCAGAACTTGACGATTAGAGCGGCCCATTTCCAATGCTCTTGTGTGAGGATCTGGAAAGAGTCTCTCACTCATTGTACTTGTGCATTATGAATGTGTCCATCTGCAGAGATCTAATGTACACATATGTCCTGAATATTGTCCTAAGGTTGCAAGCTTCAAAAATGAGCCGAAAACATTCCCAAGAAGTGAGAATAATACAGATGTCTGTATTTGAAAAATTGGTTCAAATAAAGTCTCTCACTTACAGATATATGCAGTTGTGTGCAATTATTTGCTCCTGGAATAAAAGTTTCTCCCTCGTGTGAGATTTCAATGCTTTTATGAAAAAAATCTCATTCCATTCTCCCTTGGCCTTCTCAGTCAAGTCTTATTACTGTAGAAAGAAATACTTTATAAGTCCCATTACTGTAGAAAGAAATACTTTCTACTTATTTTGTCTGGGTAAAAAAAGCTATGTTAAAATGAAAGGGTGAAGTAAAAGGCCTGGCATGTTTTTACTGTTGTTAAATAACTATTGAGGTAGAAGATACGGGCCTGATGCAAGCTGTGGTCTCAGCTTGCAAAGGAACTGGGTATTTATGTAACAAGAAACAGGCATTGCCACAGATGCTCTCATCCCAGAGAGAGCCTGGTTTTCTCTAAAAGCAGGCTGACCCAAGGAAAGCTGTGCTTTGGCAGTCCATGGCAAAATGCTAGGCCTGGGATGTTCCAAGTAAGGGAACCTGCTTGGGTGTAGAACTGGTGAAGCAGGTCACCATTCTGTGAAGTGCTCAGCATGTTTAAGGAAAAGTCAGGATGAGATGGAATAAATTTTTTTTAGACATGAAGCAACTTTGGCAAGTGTATCAAATTCCCCACTTGATTTACAGCTTCAGTAGTTCACTGGGAAACTCCAGAAGTTTTTTAGATAGAAATATACATTTTAGAATCTAAGAAGTCCTACCAGGTTGCTTCCCTCAGTATCAACATTGTGCCAAGTGCAATAAAATATGGACAGAGCAGTGCTGTGTTAGGCTGCACGCTTAATGGTGTGCTGTATATCAGCAGCTGAAGAGCAAAGCTGAAATCAAGCATTTTTATCACATCTATTCATCCCAGGAAGCTTTGCAATCACTATTTGGAAATCACTTGCAACTCATCTCCAAAATACAGCAGCTGGCTTAGTGAGAGCCCAGGAAAATTCCTGATGAGGCTCCAAGGAGCTGCCTGGGAAACAAAGCAGACCTCGGCACCTCACATGGGTTCTGGACAAAGTGCCAATTTACAAATGAAAATGACACAATTAGATGTCTGTATTCTTGCATGTAATCATCAGTTGCCCCATAGCTTCTCCAAAAAAGGCGTGGACTCCAGCTTGTCTGCAAACAAATATTTAGCATTCAAAATCAAGTGGTTTCAATTAGCCACATCACTCGATTGCAGGGCTCAACCCTGGCAGATTGGCTTTGCTTCAGTGGGGTAAAATACCTGTAAAAAGGGGCAGCCCATGACCTCCCTCCAAGCAAATGGTTATTATGGGATAACAAGACTGCCTTGCACTCTACTATCTCCTACATAGCAGTGAGGACAGGAGGCCAAGCAGTTTTCCCATGGCATGTGTGTCAGCTGAAATAGCCTGATGTAAATCTCCACCAGAGACTTTCCAACCAGGCACATAAAGCTTGTTGTGCATGATTTCCAGTGTCATGCTCTCAACACAGAGCTGGAAATAAACTCTCTGCCAGAATCATACAAAATGGCCCGTGACTCACCTTGGTTGTTGGCCCCACCCCATGTTGCCTCTTTGCCCAGGTGAACTCCCTTCACATTGCTGCTTACATTCATGGACAGCCTTTCTCTAGCTTCTAAATGACCTTCTTGCTGACTTCAGACAGTGCAGTTAGAAGAACTGAGATGAACAACACAATCCCTGAACAGAATTTGTTCTGTTCTCACTCAAACCAGGACAACTCTAAAGATGAGCAGAAAAAGCCAGACAAAGGTAATTGAGCACTTCTATACCTAAGATCACTTTTGTTTATTAAAAATGAAATTATTTTTTCTCTGTGTAGGGCCACTTTTGTTTATCAAAGAGGAAATAATTTTCATTTAACTTGGCATGGAATTGTGAACAAGAATAATACAAACAGCAAGGAAGTAAAAGTCCATTTCTCTCAGAGGAGCACCTCTGGCTCTGTATCTGAGAGGCAGGGATTGCAGAGGGCTAGCAGCTTGTATGATACAAACTGCCAGAGCTGCAGAAACAATCTTGAGTTACTTCATTGTCTGTAAATGCACCAGTCTACAACCCAAACTACAAGCTGGGTATAGGTAGAAAGGCACAGTGTTGTGCTCAATTTAGTTATGGTAGTTGATTAAGCAAGATATGAGTAAAATGTATTTAGCATGTTGGAAGCAATGGGTGGCTGCTGAGACAGAGAGATAAGACTTATCTGTGGTGGGACAGAAGAAGGGTGCTACAGGTCATTACTGGATGAATAACAAGGAAGAACTAATTGAGGTGAACTGAAAACTGCTGGTGAGATCCCTCTCTACTGAGCTCATGATTATGTGTTGGGGTTTTTTTAATCTTAAGACAGTAATCTTCTGAATGGTTTTGTGGTCATCATCAGGACCCTGAGCCAGAGAGGGAAAACCAGTTTCTGTGATTGGAGGGGAGGTGTAATGGAGAAGGTTCAATTTTCCCCCCCCCCTACATCAGGTGTGCCCATCCTTGGACACTTGTCTGACCACAGTCAATCAGTCTGTGGTTTAATTTTCACTGAGTCTCATTAAACTGCAGCTTATGCAGCAGCTCATGTTTAAGTGCAGGGACAATTTGACTGTGGGTGCTGTGGGGCAGAGTCTTCTTCCTTGTCTTTGCCCAGTGCCTGAGACTTCCTTCTTGGGTGTCTCATTTTGGGGCAGACCTGATTTATAAACAACAAAACAAAGACACTGCTGGATTTAATAGTAGTCTAAGGAGGTGCTGGTGTCTAACAGGGGACTCACTGGTGGCTTTGGTTGTGGAGCACACTGACTGGTCCTTAGGAAAAAGCTGAAGATCCAGGGGCATCGCCACCCAGTCTCATGTCCAAGGGGAGGATGAGGAAGGCTCACACACTGCAGTGGAGCACCTCTGGCTGTGGTAGGGAGGGCTGGCTCTGCCTCACCATGGCAGGACAGCCACACTGATGGGCTGTTGGCACTCTCTGACTCCCAGCCCCGTGCCGGCGAAGAGCCCATTAATAAAGCTTTCCAGCCTGTCACTTCCATGCTGAATCCTTTGAAAGCCTCACTCCTCTGGGCCCATTAGAGGGAGGAACTGACTCTGCTGAAACATATGGGGCTGTCAGGCTCTGTCTGGCTATCGCTCTGAAAGCTGCTGCTGCTCTAGCTGTTTGCTGATGGTGGGGTAAAAGCTGTCTCAAGGAGTCTGTGATGAGGGTGGGGGCTTGGTAAGGGTCTGGTAAAAGATGACAGGTGAGCTGGAAGGGAGACTGGTAAACAATGTGCTTGTAGGTGATGGGATGCTGTAGGAGGACACTGGGTTAAAACCAGCCAAAGGGCTGCTGGGCAGCTCAGGGGGAGTCTAGCATGCTTTATATGGATGTGACAGTGGGAAGAGGTGCCTCTGAGGACATCAGGAGTAAGCTGGGTGGTGAATATTGAGAAAGCATGTAGGGCCAGGCTGTGGCAGCAGAAGACACAGCTGACAAGACACAGCTGGTTTTTGGGCTTGTCTGGGGAAGGAGAAGATGGCAGCAGTGCTGGGTGGCTCTATACAGATGGTGCAAAAGGGAGACTTTAGAAAGCATCCTGCGGTCACACCAGCCTGGGAGCTGCTAGGTGCATTCCTGACATTGCCTGAATGCCACTGGAGTTTCTCATTAACCAGTGCACCCACCCCCCAGCTCCATTTGTAGAGACTGAAGAGGATTTAATGGAGTCCCTTGACTTTTTCCTCTGAAATATTCATAGGTTTTAGCAGTCCATTACATGCTCACCTCCTCCATTAGAGAGCATCAAAGAGGGACTGGGTGGAAAGTACATGTAGCCAAGGAGACAGAAAAAGGGACCTGTGGCTCCAACCAGAGGCTGCTGGGAAGTGATACACTCACAATCTGCTCCCTGTCCCTCACCAGGCCTCCAAAATGACTGGAAATGAGCCCTGGGCATCAGGCAAAGGGAGGTGATTAATATAGTGGGAAAGGAAGGAAACCAATTAAGCAGAGAGTGCTATCTGGAGTTACTGCCCCCCACCTCTCTGTCACATACATACTCCCTACCCCTGTGTCCCTGCCCATCTTCATAATATGCAAGGTCAGGAGATCTGTAAGCTGATGAAAAATGCCTGCAGAAAATTAGTTTCCTCCTTGCCTCAGCACTAATGCTGTGCTATGGTGCAGGGAGAGTCCATAGGTTTGATGAAACAATGCAGAAGCATGTTGGATATTGGGTGCTTTTTCTGTAGTTCCCAACACAGCAAGGAACCTGCTGGGAAGTGTGGAGAAAGGGTGTAATAAGGAGCACTATTGCACTCTGCTGTATGAAATGTCTCAAAAGATCAAGGTCAGGTGGGAATCTCACAGCACCATCTGCACCATCCCCACCTTGCACAAAACCAGAGTAACTGGACTTCTGGTGCATCCCACAATGATGTACAATAGATCCTTCTCAGGTGTACTTGTTTCCCATGTTCTTGTTTTCTTTCTCTCCAGTTTGACATTTTCTAAACCTTGTAGGTACTAAACCAGAGCTCTAATAGTCTGATCTGTCCCCACCAAAGTCCCAGATCCAAATATTGCTGAGTTTTTGTGAGTGGGGAGAGGTGAAACTCTTCTCCAGAATGAAACCTCTTCTTCAGAAGCCACACTCCTAAAGCCTGCAGCTTTAAGTCCTAAATTTTAATCAAGGTCTCCATGGACTACAGTAGGAGCTGGATAGTGCCCTATGAAAACAGATTGTATCAGCACCAGTGCTATCACAGCAAAAAGTACAAAGCTGATGCTCACCAAAGAGCTCCCAGGTCCGCTTGGCTTCTCTCTGCATTAGTGTCTGCATGAACCAAAAGAGCAAAATCTTCATGTTAATTTGTTCATTCTGACTGAGACAGAAAATGGGATTATTTATGTACAAATTCTCATGCTTCTTCCCTCCTAGATTAAAAACCAGAATAAAATCACAGAAGCAACAGCACCTATTAATTCTTATTCTCAAAACACTAACCAGGCTGCTTCCCCTTCCCTCTCATACACACACAAAAGCATGCCCCAGGAATCAGATATTTATGTAAGTATTTGCAGGATGTTCCATGTCTCCCTGAAATTATAATCAACATGCCCAGGATCATCTTAATTACTAAGCATTCATCATACACCCACAGGCTCTTCCACAGCAGCTCTGCACAACTCTATGAATGAGTCTGCTTGCTTTTCCTCCACTGCCAAACTCAGCTCATGATCAAGAGCTCGAGCCCTCACATTTCAACTGTTGGGCTGTCTGCTTATTTATTTCTTTCCAAGCATGGAAAGAGAAGCTGGTAAAGCCACAGCAGTGCACAAGCAGACACAGAGAGCATCTCAGGGTGAGACTTGGCTATCTATAGCTTTCTGAAGCACTCACTCCATGCAGGAAAGAGATGATCCTGGTTTGAAACGAGCCACATCAGAGGTTTAAACATGCCAGGTCCCTAGTCTGCTGGTTAACTCCTGTAGAGAAGGCATAAATCAAGCCCCTAAGTACCAAGAAGTGTGAAACTATGAAGTTTTGTTTTCAATGGTTGCACCCTGACACATAAAGGTGCTCAGCAGATAGGCACTTGCAAAAGAACGAAAGAATTGCTTGGTTTAGCTGAGGCAGTCAGAAGACACACAGTGGAGGTAAGAAAGCACTTGCTGAAGTAGCAAAGTGCATGTCCTGTAAGAAAGATCATCAGAATTGTTCTGAAGGATCTTTGGGACTGAGGCTGCAGGCATCTGCAAAGATCATGGTCATGCCTTCTTTTCCTATCAGAGCACTTTCAGCCCCACAGCAAACAATCCCTCGTGTAACTTCTCAGGTGATTTTGCAGGAGTATAAAGCAGAGGTGGGAGAAAGAATCAGGCTTCCCCTCATCACTCTGTAGTTACCATCTGCTTCTCTTAGCGTGACACAGTTTAGACTCTTCCCACAACTGTAGCTGTCTTCCTTTCCTTCTCTGTGGCATTGCACTAGCAAAACCCACATGATGATCCTACGTCAGTGTTACACAGCCTGGAAGCAATTAAGGCCATTATAGTCACACTTCTCTGTTTTTTAGCTTTCTTGTGGAGCCTGGGGACCACAGAGCCCAAGAACCAGGAAACCCCTTTCTGTCTCTGCTGTGCTTGCCATCGCATGTCACGAAGTCTCCCTTCATTTAAAATTCTGGTGTCAGTGCTGCTCTGAAACAAAGATATGATCAAAGTGGCATTTTGATCTGAAGCAAGGAGGAAGCTCACAATCACAGGTTCCCTTCTCCACCCAGGCACATTTACACACAGGAGGTGTGACTTTTCCTCACTGTTGTACAGGAAAATTCTCAAATCGCCAGAAGCCATTTTGTCAACTCTTCCACATCCCAATTCTTTAACTATTCAAGATCCTTTGTAGGAATAGGCCACTGCTTACACAGATACATAGCTCTTGGTTGCAATCACAAGTAAATAAGATGCCCCAGCAGTGTCTGGGTGCCCAAATGGCTGTAGGTATTCAAATTTGGTGTCAGCAATGCCAAGACTAAAGGATTTCTCACATCACTGGTGATGCCTTCAGACCTCAGAAGTCTTCCAGCTTTAGCATCACAGTATTTTTATCACACTGTACTCAGGAGCTGTCAGTACTCTAATAATGTTGTCCTCACAACCCCTGGAGTGCCATGTGAAGGACGATTATTACAACATTGGGCTGCAAAGGCTTAGACCCTTGAGATATTTTGTGATAACTACCTCCTGATTGTGCATCAGGGCCCTGTTGCTTGCCCAGGGGTGTGGAAAGAAGCTTTAGCAAAGGGCACAACTGAGTTTGTCTCTCAGGATTTCGTGCTCTGAAGTATTTATTCTGCAAGGAAGAAGATGGGAATAAACCATACCTTTAAGCCTTGTTAAAAATACATGCTGTGAAGACAGCTGTCTTAAGGGTAAGCTCATCTCCAGGGATGATCTCTGGGGAATGCCTCTGTAAGCAAAACACCCAAAAGGTTTCTCTGGGACTGCCTTGGTAGGTGTACACTATTACTATGCTAAGTGAAATGCCTCAGGAGAGAAAGTACCTGTGCAGAGTGCTGCCTACCTCTGCCTTTCCTTGAATAGCACTTCTCATCCATGCAGCTCTCAATAGCCTTCTATAGTCACAGAAATTCTGCAGATGCATGCTAAGGCTCTCTGTTAGTTTACCTTTGTTAAGCTCATAGCATCAAATTTTAAACTAGAAACACCTTTTTAGCTCACTTAGCTGCTCATCAGTAACCATTCTGCACCAGTAGATCTGTGCACAGGGGCCTTGGCACTGCACTTGGCATGGGCCACTGCTTGCATGTGAGCCCAGTCAGCTCCATCTTATGCTTCTGTTCATATCCAAGTTTAAATGCCACTGTTATTCAACTGGCAGCACAGTGACAACCACAAGAACTGGGTAGCCTTTGCCATGTGGTGACACAGTAGCTGGTGTGACAGGGAAAGAGGATAAGGATATTAGACCTTGGCATAAGGAAAGCAAAGCACTACTGAATCAGTGACTGGGGGTGCACCCCTTGCACCACATTAGGGAAGAGGGGACTTGGGGAGGCAGCACCAGTAGCACTGCAGTGGTTGGAGGTAGGTCAGCAACAGCAAAACATCCCTGAGCTACTTGGTACAGATCAGCCTTGCTTTCTGCTCTTGTTGTGTCTGCTGGAGGGGAAAATTAGATTTGCCTTTTGTTCAGCAAGCCTCATGGAAAGCCTTAGATGGTCAGAAAGCAGAACCCACTCATGGTGCATGTGCTTGGGTATTGGTTCAGTTGAGAGGGACCCTAGGAGTTGTATCTGCTCCTCTCAGCTCTGGTAGCTCATACAGGGGTAGAAGTGGGTGTCCCCACCACAGAGACATCAGCCTCCCTCAGCAGCTATCCCTTCTGCCCTGCCTGTGGTGGAGAAAACCATGCATTTAATGATGGCAGCGAATCATGATGCATGCATGTGCTTCACTGACTGCAAATACCTCCTAGACACTCCCTGCCCTTGTGCCATTTTCATCCCACCAGAGAATGCCATGACACATCTAGACAACATGCAGCTAAATAAGGGGGCAGACTGCCCTCCTCCCTTCCTCAACCTTACTGGATTCTGCCTCAAAGGCATTCCTGTAATATTTCCTATCTGAAAGGCACTGATGCTGGAGCAGCATTTAAATTTATGTTCCCATAAAATATTTTTCCATAAAACATTTTTTTATAAGCTGTGGGACAGATTGGAATCTGACAGGCTCAGCTGTTGATGGATGAAGGGAAGAGCAGAAACTACAAGAAATTTTTAGGAGAACTATATTAAACTCTGTGTAGGATTCAAATTTAGTAGTAAGAGCAAAGTGAAATTTGAGCTGATATTCCATTACCCTGTTTGCAGTACACTCTAATATCATCTCCATTCACAAAACAGTTCAGCTTCTGTCCATTAGTCTTGATTTGTTTTGCTCTAGAGCAGTTTTCACCATGCGATGGATTTGTCTTCCTGCATACTTGTGTGTACAGGAAAGGGACAATACCTTTCCAGGCTGCTATCCTGGTGTTTTTTGTGTGTTGGATCCTGAGAATGCATCCTTTCCACAGTGTGCTGTTCCATATGGGTGTTCCTCTGCAAATCGCTTTGTGAACACTTGGTCAGCTGTGTTTCTTTTTCCCATCTTCTAGAGGGCAATGTGAACAGATAGGCAATGAGAAGAGAGAAAATACAACAGGCAGGGCTAGGAAAGGGTGGAGGGTGGAGGCTGGGGAGGATGGGGGGGGAACTGATTTTCTGTTTCCACCTGACCAGGTCCCAGTGACCCATTACATGTGCGTGACTTGCCAGGTTCTGGAGAAATCACAGTATGCAGTCTCAGCGGAGGGTTGCGGTGCCTCTCCCACTAAGCCTGGCTTCAACTAGAAATCCTTTGTTCCCCTCGGCTCTGCCCTCCCTGGCAGAGTCAGGCTGTACAGCCAGCACCCAGGCAACTGCAGAGCATCTGCCTGCTCAGGGTGAGGGATGAGCTTCCAGCCCATCACAAGCAGAGGTGCAATGTACTCATTGCATTCATTCCTGAAAATTTCATCTGTTGGAAGTTATAATAAAGGGTTTCACTCTTTACTGGTATTTTCTTAGCAACTCTGAAAGATGAATGCAAAGCGCTATCAAATCCCAAGGGTATCAGTTTGCCCCTGCTTTTTGATAGCATTCTAGATAAATCATTCTTCATAGTGAGTTCATTTGAATTTGTCTCCCTCTTCTACTCCTTTCTTATCAAATACTGCAGCACCTCAAACCTCCTTACCTGTCTCCCAGCTCCTGCAAGATGTGCAACTGCTTCTAGACAGCCCCTTGCTACTCCACTGTTAGGTAACTAAGCAGCTTAGAGAAAAGATTCCCACCTTCATAAATAATCAATGTGGGCCAAATGGCTTGTGCTTGCTCAACAAAATCATGCATGAGGAACACAAATGGAAGAGACAAACACTAACCCTGCCTGGAGATTAACTACCTAACGCCAATAAAGGGAAAAAGGAGATTTAAAGAAGAGAGAAGCAAGAGAAGTAGAAAACAAGGGAGCTGAGCACCCATCAAACAATTCCCTATGTAGCCACACCTCTTTTGTGTGCTCATAAAGTGTCTGGAGACTGCTTTTGGTTTTAGCTAATTTACTGATTACAAGGAGATTATTAGAGCCGCCTGGTACCTGACAGCACACCCCAGCCTCTGGGTGATACTCAGCCTGTCAGGGGTTTCTTAGAAGCTCTCCTGTGCACAGGGCAGCTCAGCTGAAGGGGTTGTTCAATGAATTATATTCCTAGGGCAAGATTGCTATTATGGGGCAGCATGACTTCAAGGCTCCAGAGTAGATGCCACACATTATATCTGTCCTTTGTCCCTGGGTCATCTGCCAAACATGGAGTGCCACCACTATTAGACGTGGGTAAATCCCTCTTGTTTGATAGGTTCTACCTGTAGTGACTTTGGTGTAGGAGAAGAACTCACCAGCCAGCAAGAGCAGACTCATGGGCATCAGTGTATCAATGCTGATTTTCACTATGTGGATACCTGGCCATTAAAGAAGGTGTCTGTGCTGAGAACCAAAGTTGTGTAGTAATCACAGTAATATTTTCAGGTAACAGAGCCATTGGGTGAGCACAAATAGTGCCTTTGTGCTGTTTCCACCCATGGAAAAACCCAAAAGCCATTCATGGCTGATTTGCCTAGTAACCTCTGACCATGCTGTCCTTTTGAAGTGAGGTTAAAAGCAGTGCAATGGCCTAGCACAGTTAGCTCAGGAGGTGTCAAGAAGAACTTTAGATGGGTACTAGTATCTCTCTGATGTGAATCCCTACTGCTTGTAAGCACAGAACAGAAACTGCTGCCACAGCAAGAATCTCAGCAGAGTCCCATGCTTCCCACTCCCCAAATTGTTGCATTGCTTTGGCTGCTGAACACACAGACTCAGGCTGGTGGTCAAGCCTTGCTCCTGGATTACCCTGGAACAGTCATCAGGTTCAGAAGGATGGACAAGGGGGCACACAGGCTCTCTCCCCCTGACACACACCTCTTCCCACCCTCGACAAGCTTGTATATCTCTGGGCAAGAGGGTGCAAGGCTAACAACCATGCCACAGAGCAGGAGAGCATAATGGCATTACCAGTAATTTGGAGACAGACAAGAACAAAGTTCAGCAATTCATTAAGTGAAATTTCTCAGCTGGTTGAGGAAGGGGACTATTCCCCCTGGTACACAATCAAAACCTATCTTACACAGTTGCTGTTCTTGTGCCTCAAGCCAAAACCTCTTTGACCCTAACTGTGATCAGGCCATCCCATCTTCTCAGACTGTCACATGAGGCCAAGCACAGTATCAGCTTTTGGCCACCGGAGTAGTCATGACTTCCTACTCCTGTTCACCTCTGCTGCAGACAGAAGCTGTTTGCTGCAGATGTGCATTTAAAAAGGCAGGAGGGAGGATAGCATCAAAGCACATTTACCCTCTGGCTCTGAATAAACGTTTTCTCAGCTTTAATATTCATATAAAAGTGAGTGGGATCACTAAAGGTGAAGGAGGGAGAGCTCAGAGGGTGACAGACTGAGTCCAAGGGGATTTGTGGTAGCACTGGATTCCTTGTGAGATAAATTTTCACTGCTACTGAGGTAATCTCCTGAGCTTCTCACTGCAATTTTACTAATCTCAGTAAGTGACTCTTGAAATGAGTTTCCACTTGTGTCTCTGGTGCTAATTTTGTCTCATTTGCCGCATCGTGGCCACCATTAGAGGCACTTTGTGCCTCTGTTGTCTTTTGTTCCCTTTCTTCAGCAACTCTCCTTAGTGCCTCTTGGTTTGCTAACTCTGCTATCACTCAGTTGCAATCAGGTCCTGTTAGTTTGATCTGGGTGCCTCAGGATGCCCCACCCTTCCACTGCCCAAGGAAATATCTATGCCTGAGGTAGCTGCCTGGGTCAGGGGGCCAGGGAGATGATTTACAACATTTGCAAAACTTTATTTGCAAGTGTTACAGCCCATTTCTAGAGATGTTTGGTCTCTTTCCTTATTTCCCTTTCAATTAAATAATTGTGCATCCCGGGAAGTAAAATGCTTCTCTGCAGCCAGCAGCCAGCTGCTCAAATCCCCATGTCTTCTCCCCAGACCTTGGGTCCCCAAGCACAATAAGAGGTGCAGATCCCATGAGAGACATCCCCCTGCATCATCTGTCTCAAGGAGACAGCAGCCCAAGGTCATGCTCACACATCCTTCCCTCCAGCAGCCGCTTGCTGTCAGATCGCTTGGCAGGAGAAGGCCTGACAGGGCTCAGGCATATGATCACATTTCTGTCCTGCTGACAGAGCACACAGTATGGCTTATGCTGATGGGTACCAGGCCGTGTCAGCTGGAACCCCATCCTGCAGCGTAGGAGGCTTGTCCTGATGCCTGTCAGCAGTTCCACCATGCCAACTGCTGCCCTGGAAAAAACTTGCAGAAGAGCAACGTGCCACTACCAGCAAGAGCAACTTGCTTCAAGAGCAGGGCACTGTGTTTGTCTCCACCGTGTGCTGTGGATGGAGCCAGCATCACTGCTCCCTTCTTGGCCTCAGCCGCAGTGAGAAAGGCTGCACGAGACATTGGGGTACCAGGGGTGCAGCTGAGGCTGTCTCTAACAGCTGCCTTCAGCAATGAACCACTGGACATCTGGTAATTGAGAAGAGCAGGAGGCTGTGCCGAGGGTGTGCAAGGCTCTGTTGTAAATGGAAGACCTCAGGCTGGGTTAAAGTAACATTCATGGAAAGATATGGTGAGCCCACCCCTTCCTTCATGAGACAGGCAGCAAACACACAAGCACTGGTGCTGGGGAGTAGTCTTTGCTCTGTTGAGCAAACCAATAAAGTTAGCAGCCAGTGAGATAATCTGGGAGGGGTTTTTCATGGCCAGAGGAGTTCTCAGGCCACTCTACAAATACGTGATGAACACACAGGCAGACATGGCAGCCTTTATTTGAGCAGACTTCCCAAACCACATTGCAGAGAGGATGCATAATCATATCTCAAGCTTGCCCTCAGCTCATGGGTGCTTTGGCAAAATGCACAGTGCCTGCGTTTTCCCCTACTTGTGCCGACTGAAACCTCTTTGAGTGGACAGTATGTTCTTGAGGCAAAGCTCCTCCAATAATGATGGTTGTGCTGCCCTTATATCCAAAGACCCAGCCACCTCCTTATGTGACCTGGCTTATGCCATTGCTTGCTGTGGTCTCTGGCACCTCTAGGAGCTGTATGTTGGCAGCTGGATAGCTGGGGAAGGGTTCTGGCTGCCAACAGCCAGGTGAAGGAAAGGGTCTTACTATCATTCTTGAAGAGGACCTCTTCTTTCTCTGCCAGGATCCCTCATTTTTCCTCTGCCCCTGCATCACAGTGAGAGTATGAAGGTTTGGAGATGGCTGGGTGGGAGGGGAAGGGGAAACCCAGCTTGAGTCAGAACTTCCTCCCATGGCCACTTCAGCTTGCTCTCTTGCCACATGTTCACCTGCACAGGGAATGGGAAGGTATGGGTTGCAAGGAGTACCCCTGAAGACCCTTCAGTGCAAGATCCTTCTCTTTGCTGCCATATCTCTCGGCCTGAAAGAAATTGCCAGGCATTTCTCTGGAAGCAAGTCACTGCAATTTCCAGCTCTCATAGGTATCCCTTGTCACAGCAACTCGTGATGCCCACATGCTTCTGGGCTGCTTGGGTCTGGATTTTGTGATAAATTGTGACTTCTGTACCCTGATTTATAACCCAGACTGAAGTGTCACATTTTGAGAAATACTATGGAAGAAAGACAACAAACCCTATTTCACATCAGAAGCATCAAAATATGGTGCCTCTAAGACAAATATACTGCACTGGGATTCCAGCTGCTAGTGAGCACAAGTGGTAAGTCCTGTCATTCTTGATAGTGCCAGTGCACAGTTGTGGCAAATCTGATTGGGTGTTTTATCTGTCACCAGAGATAAACCCAGCTCTAAATCCAGCTCTTTGCCTGTTCTGACTTCTGTGTTGGATAACAAAAGCCAGTCTTGGCTTTTTGCAAGAATATTTTTGGCTGAATTGCAAGATACTTCTATGGACACACATTTTCTGTGGCCTTTGAACATCATAAACCTTAAATTCATTTTCAATTGAAATTTAACTGTGTTCGAATATAGTTCTCCAGCAAGGAAAGATGAAAAACACACTCCCCAGAACATCTCATCATTTTTCATACACTTCTGGAAGTTTTGAGTTATGGTTAAGTGCCAAGAATTTTGTTTCTCATTTACGAGCAGGTCTGCACCACTGCTAATAATTTCCTATGTACCTTTTCCCATGAAAACGGGGTATATCTAATAGCTGCTGTTACAGGTACAGAATGCTTTTTGTAGTAGTAAGAGCAGCAATTAAGGCTAATGAGTCTGCCGTTAGCAAGTAATACTTAGTGGTGTTATGCTTATGCCTCACCAAATGCAAAGCTTCAGTTTGTTAAGCAGATGCCAGTGTTAACAGCCAATTTCTCTTCCCATGGATAAGTTAGTGTTAGTTAAATGTACCATTAAAAATAACAATTTAAAATGTTAATGAAAGAGAGGTTATGCTTGCCAGGTTTTGCTTGTCTTCTTTTGTCTCCACTTGAAGGTGGTGGAGGTGAAAAGGCACGGACAGCTTTTCCAGGTGTGTTCTGTGCACACCAGAAGCATGGCTTGGCTTGTTTCCCCTCATGAACTGGTGGCCATTTCTTACTAGGAAGAAGAGGCCAACAGCAGCCTCACTACAAATTCCTTTCAGGTAACTGTAGAGAGCAATAAGGTCTATTAACTGCAGGCAGCCTCTGCACCCCTCCTCTCCTTGGGGCAGCCCCAGTGCACGTCTACTCCCAGCCAGACTGCTCACTTCTCCCCCAGGCACTGCACCACAGGGGCCAGTCTGCTAGGGGTGACCCAGCACCCTCAGCCCCAAGCCACTTACCCTGCCCTGCTTGCACCACCTTGCTCTGTCAGGGAAGGCGAGGGAAGGAGCAGCCTGGCCTGTGTCCCCTGGCTGATCTAGGAAGTAATCACTGGACATGATCAGGGATGAAAGAAGCCAGGGTATGTGAGGAAGGGAGGGGAAATGAAGAAACGTTAGCTCCTTTTCACGTTTATTTAATTTTTGTATTTTTTTGTATTTTTTTTTAAGATCACAGAAGAGCAGAGCATTCATACATGTAAAGAAACAGAAACGAGATAACAGAAGTTAAATACATTGAGAAAAGAAAAAATAAAAAGCTTCTTTTTCCATCACTGGGTTTTGTTCATTCATTTGTAGGGTTGTTTTGTTTCTTTGATTGGTTTTTTTACACACACACTTGCGCTTTTAAAATTTTCTTTCACAGAGCTAGTTCCAAAAACAAACCAATGGCAAAAAATAAAATGGCCGTTTTCTCGTTTCATTAAAGAGAAGTTCAGCTCATGTCTACAGTGCTGGGGAAAAATATATATAAAGATATAGATATATATATATATTTATATGTA